>PYST01000159.1:52411-88850 GCA_003049485.1 Ophioceras dolichostomum
TTCCCCCCCCCCCCCCCCCCGGTCGGCGTGGAGTTGGTTTGTGAGTGTGTTTGGTTCGGGTTCGTTTGATTTGGTTTGGAGGAGCATACGGTACTAGAACTGAGGCGGCGTTCAGATTCGCAGTCGCATCATCGCATGGTAGCTTCCATTGTCTTGGGTTTGCGATATCGTAATGCTGGGTTGGTACCTTTGGCTGGGGGACACGCAAATCTATCCGTCTGTAGAGTAGGTAGGCAGTTAGTTCTATTTGGTAGACTTCACGGACTTCGAGGGCAATATTATTCGCAGATCACGTTACATTCACAACTTGGCCGAGGACAAGTGAATACTGGGCTGGGCAGCATGCCAGCTATGTGAACGACCACGCCTTTTCTCATCACTATCGGAAAGGAGCTCATCACTGTAGCACGAGACTAGACTCACGGAGCCATGGAATTCGATATCAAAAAACAGCCAGCAAGTTTTGTTATTTCTGCTTAACCAAACGACCCGGAGGCCCAGATCCCCATCCATCCATATGATTGCATATTTTTTGTGTAATCTACCGACTTGACTACGGCAGACAGACAGACAAGGAGACAGAGACGTATATAAGACTCGCCATACATATCCTATCCGGTTACCCAAACCCCTCGCCAAAAAAAGTGAAATGCCGAAGTAAATAGGAGAAAAAACTCATTAAGTGGTACGTAGATGATGGTACACGCTATGTCAGGGATAGCAAGCCAGATGCTAAGAAAAAAGGAAAAAAAAACCGAAACAAGAAGAGGTAGGAAGTGGTGTGAGAGAGGTTACTAATATCCAAGGTAAGTAGCTTCTATACTTGGAACTGAAATGCTTTTCTGATCTTGTGAAAGGCAGAGAGGGGCGACATCGAAAATACCATCGGCTGCATGCATATGTGTGTGGTTGTGTGTGTGGTTGTGTGTGTGTGGTGTTTGCCTGCCCTTCTGTAGAGTGATTGGAGTGTTACGGGGATGAATGACGTGACTTGATGATACAGTCTTGTCTGTCTTGCTTGATCGACAACAGTCACGCCAAAGCAGACAGTGAGCGAGTCGGACTGGCTGGCGAACAGTCAGACGGACAGAGGGAGAGAGAGAGGGAAGAAGGGGCCGAAATAGAGAGACAGAAGGGGACAGTGAGCAAGCAAGCAAGCTAGCAAGCAAAGCTTAGAACGTATCGACAAGCTGCTGCGTCCTAGCCTGCACCTGCACCTCTGTCAGCGGCGCATGCTGCATAGCCGGATCAGGCGACCCGGGACCGACAGGCCCCTCAGCCGGCGGACCAGCCGGGGTTCTGTCTCCCCCTCCTCCCCCTCCTTCGCCGCCGGCGCCGGTGCTGCTCTTGCGGTCGTTGCCGTCCTTGCCCTCGCCATCGACACCACTAGCCCCCTTGGCGTCGGTCGTCGGCGCCGGGGCGGACTGCCACATGGTCGTCCTGAAGATGTCGTCCTTCCTCGCCACGGCCGGCCAGTTCCGCTGGCCCCTCTGCGCGGCGTCCTGCGCCTCCCTCAGCCACTGCCTCCACTGGTCCGTGGGCGGCGAGGCGCCGCTGCGCTCCACCCAGCCCGTCAGGCCCGTCTCGCGGATGGCGTACCACAGCGTCCTCGTGAAGGACGCGACCCCCTCCCGCGGGTCGTACTTGGGGTCGTCCGCGGGCGTGGACTCGTGCGCGTCCTGCGCGTCCTCGGGCGTCTCCCACTTCCACTCGTACCGGCTCAGGTCCCAGAACAGGTGGCGCGGCAGCATGCCCATGGCCCAGTACATGGCGTTCAGCGAGATGTATGAGACGCCCACGAAGATCTGCATGTTCCAGCTGCAGTTCCCCAGCAGGACCGTGCTGACCATCAGCATGATGGTGCCGATGCCCATGAGCAGCCGGTAGCTGTACTCGCTCTTCACGCGGTACTTGCAGTCCTCCGTGCCCGCCAGGTACAGCTCCCTGGCGACCTCCTCGGTGCACTTTATGTAGATGAAGGCGCCCTCGCGCGTGCGGATCATGACGTCTCCGCGGGGGACCTGGTTCGTGTGCGAGCGCTTCATCATTAGAGGGTGCCACCACGACGCGTAGCCGACGATGGATGACTGCAGGCTGATGAGCGAGACGGCGATGATGGCCGGCCCGTCGGTGATGTACACGGCGTAGGCCAGCAGGCCGAGCGTGAGGAACATGCTGAAGATGCCGAGGATGTGGATCGGGCTCCACAGAGCCGCGGGGATGGCTGGCCGCTTGTGCGTCGTCGCCAGCGTGGGGTTGGCCGCGAAGTCTTGGATCCGCTGCTTGGCTGTGGGTCGTCGTCGTAGGCCGCCCTGCTCGAGCTCGGCTGGCGTCGGCGTGGATCCTGGGAAGGTGACTGTGCTGCGACCTGTAGCTCGGGTGTCTGTCTTGCCCTTATTCTGGATATGAGCGTTTGGGCCAGGCGAGGCGTTGCCATCACTGGCGCTTCCGTTGGCCTTGTCTTCTTTCTCCTTCCCCTTTTCGCCAGAGACTAGCGTAGTCTCTGTGGTTTCTCTCGGCGGGCCGGGTATCCTCATCATCGGCTCGCCGCCCGGAGAGCCGTCTCTCTTCCCTCCCCCTATCATGCGTCGCCACAGGCTCCTGGCCGTGGCGGCGGCCGTCATGGGGACGGCGATGTCGCCGGACGATCTGTCGAGGCGGTGTGTGATCTGGAGGACCTTGAACGCGAACGGTTCGAGCGAGTCGAGCGGGTGGATGATGTTGGCGAAGAAGCCGACCGTGTCGAGCGCGACGCCGCTGAACACGCCCGTGACCTTGGCCGGTGTCTGGGGCATTCTCAGGGGCCGCGACGGCTTGAGCAGCACCTGCGGCGCGGGGAGCATCCGGGGTAGGAGGCAGAATACGGACGCCGTGATGGTCTGGGCGTGGTCCGTCATCGAGGACTCGCCGATGACGGCGAGCAGGGTCACCACGTCCAGCCGCCATTGTCCGGAGTTGACGCTGTTGTTTGGAGTCGTGGGCCACCAATTCGCCAGAATACTCCGGTCGTTGGGGTCCGTCTCCATCTCGAGCAGGTGTTAAAACCCAAAAAGAAAAACAAGAAGGAAAGCGAGGCAGGACGATCACGTAATGGTCGTTGTGAGGCACCCTGGAGTCTTGGCCCAGGCGGTTCAGGAAGTCAGGGCATACGAGGGAGGGACCGCTTCGAAAGGGGCGTAGCTGCTAGGTATCGGAAGGTGCTCGTTCGACGTCGCTGGGAAGCGGGCAGGCGGGCAAAGGGGGCGAGTCGTCCTATGATCTGTCGTCGTCCTCAAAACCAAGTCTCTTGGAATCTCTTCTGACTTCCAAGTTCTTCCAGGCTCGCAGCCTTACTGAGCGAGCAACTCCGTCTCCACAACCCTTAGCGTTCTGACGGAGGATCAAAAGGGTTCTCGAATTGAGCTCATTGTCTACCAATAGACTGCCATCTTCAAACGAATTGGACTACGTTCTAACGAGGGCCGAAAAAAAAAAAGAAAATAAAGACGAAAAACAGAATGAGAAAAAAGAATGAAGAATGAAAAAGAGAGAGAAAAGAGGATGACGTCGCACCCCATCAGCCCATCGAAACAACGTGAATTGGGGGCTGAAGGGCTAGAACAAAATGAGGCGGCTCTAACCTCTAGGGCGTTCGGTGATTGGGAGCTGGGGGGTTCTCGGGAAGAGCCAAGGACAACGGTGGGTGCTCTCTTGTGGAGGAGGACTAGGGTGGTGTAGGCCAATGTCCACCACTGCTGCTATCCACTTATGGGAAACCCCTGTTGCTGCCCGCCAGTACATATAGTCTCGTTCTCGCCCTCACATGTTTCTGTTGGTGTTGTCCAGAACGGAGTCCTTGGCGGCTGTGTTGGGCTCACGATAGCAACATGTAAAGACGGGAGCTAACAACGGCAGGCTTATGGAGACGGCCTCACGAAGTGCATTGCTGTCTGTTCGTTGGCGTCCGGTTCTGGCTTCCCGATTGGATAAGGAGCCCTCGTTGTGTTGTAGTACCGTAGTTCGACGCACCCACAGAACAAAAAGATCCAATGGATGACAGTCCCAATTGCACGCGCCTGTGAGCCCGGAATATCCTGGCGGGTTTCGGAGCCCAACAGCCCCTGATGAAACCGTTCCTTGAGTACCTTCCTACCCAGCCTGACCTACCTATGCTATTTCTAGGCCTGGACCCTGAATGGATTCCCCCAATAAACGACAAACAAGACGAAACAAAACTAGACTGGCGACTGTTGAGTATTGAAGGCCCAAAACGGTGGGGATCGAATCAATAAATCAAGCATTCTTGATGCCTCAGTCTCACTCTCTTTACGACAAGCTCACAACGTGGAGATGTTAGGGAGAGGTCAAAAAGTGGACAAAGGCGCAATGCGGGATTGGGAGGCTGTGCAAGCCATGGTCCCACCACCGCATGTGTCCGGGCAAAAGAGGAAGCGCGACATGATGAAGCACTATCACGGAGGCGCCAAAAACCAGTACAATGCAGTTATGGAAGACAGCCGAATCGCGGGAGAAAACATTCAAGGCGAGTCTCATCTGCATCTGCCGTAGAACCAGAGCCCAATCCAACACACAATAAATAAGTGAAGCCAGGGAGCACAGGGTATCCGGAAACCGGCCCCCAAAGCCCCGTATCATCACCATCTCTGGGCCGATGCCGCCCCGCCTTTGCCCGAGATATTGCCAGAGAGTACGAACGCTAGAGCCTCACTCCGATAAAGCGGAAGCGGGCAAAGGGGGAAGAAAGGAGGAGAATATTCCAACAAAAATAACTGGAGTACCAAGAGGCCGCCGGGGTAACATAACGCTGTGCACCTTGTATTCCCGTACTCCTATCAGAGATCAGATCATCACCATCATGGCCGTTGATAGCCCGGCCCTTCCAGCACATCCAAGCGCTTTGCGGAGAGGAGGGCGGGCACCTATGTTGTGTAGGTATGAACAAACGCAGCGCAGCGCAAAGACAGAACCTAAGCATCAAGTGAAGATGGAGCAGAGAAACGAACGCAAGTCAAATGTTTGGTGTATCTAATCAAATATGCAAAAAACGAATTAGCCCTTAAAAAAAAGAAGAAGCAATGCGATGTAATCAAAAAGAATCCAGCAATGAAACAAAAGAAAAAAAAATAGCAGCAAAATAGCAGCAGAGGACCACACCGCTCCTCCTCCCACACCCCTCTAAGACGTTGGTGGTGGTGGTTTCTCAGGTTCCTGAGGCTTCTCCTCCTTCGGCAAATGGTCCTTGTACTCCGTGACAACCCACTCGAGGAACCGGTCCCAAGCCCTCTCCCACTCCGCGAAGACCTCCTCCCTCTCGCCCTCCTCGTGATCCAGGCACGCGTGCTCGATGCTCCACTCCGCGAGCTGCCTCCAGCCGTGAAGGGTAAAATCCTCCTTGCCGACCATGGCCTGGTAGAAGTCGTGGCTCAGGCTGCTCCGGAACAGCGTGCCGTTGTCGCTGCTGAGCGCGCAGTGCACGTTGTTGGCCAGCAGCGGGTACATGGCGTGTCCGCTCGCCCTCGGGGTGAGACCCAAGATCTCGTTCGAGATCGGGCAGAGCTCGACGCATACCCCGTGTGACTTCATCAGCTCCACCAGCAGAGGGTGGCGCGGCAGCGCGAAGCCGTGGCCGATGCGTCGGGAGCCCAGCAGGATCGCGTCGTAGAGGTTCTCGTCCGCGGACTTCTCGCCCGACGAGAGCGTCTCGCCGCAGTGGAAGAGGAAGGGGATGTCGACCTTCGCCTCCTCGCACTTAAGCTTGAACTCGAGGAACTCGGCGGCGAACTCTCGCAAGGGCTTCCCCTCGGCCTCCTCGCCGACGAGGTCGAAGCCCGCGATCAGGTGCGGCCACTTCTTCTTGAACTCGATGCACTGGGCGAGCGCGTCGCTGACGAGCTCGTTCTTGAAGGACCGAGGGGTGCAGTAGATGACGCGGATGCCTTTGAAGTACGGAGGAGGAAACGAGCCGGGGCCGGAACCGGAGCCGCCGGAGCCGCCAGACTTGACCTGTTGTTGTTTCCTCCTCTTTTCCAGGAAGCTTTTGCACTCCCCGTCGATGATGTTCATGATGGCGTAGTTGTCGTAGAGGCCCGTGCCGTCGTCTTTCCAAACCTGATTGGTGTGCATGAAGTTTGGCCGGATCTCGGCGTACTGGATGTTGTCGTCGACGAAGTCCTGAAGGACCAGCCGGGTGTACTCGCGGTACGCCGACTCGTAGTTGAACAGGCCCTTCATCATGCGCGTGCGTCCGTTGAACTTCTCCCAGGCGCCCTTGACCGTCTGGTTCGAGTTGTGCGCCTCCTCGGCGTGGAACTCCAGCTTGTCCACGAGCCACGGCATCACCCCTCGTGTCTGGGGGAACTCGCGCTCGAATTGACCGCGGAACTCGTCGAACCTCATCCATCCCTCCTCGACCTTCTTGGGTTCGTACTCACGGTCGAATAGGTTACCTCCCTTAATCTCCTTCGTCTCGATCTTTGCGACGGAGATGATGCTGAAGGTTATCTCGCACAGGTCTAAGGCCTCGAGTGAGAGCAGAGGGAGCGTGCTCCTGATGAACATGCGGTCCTGCTTCGCCGCGATCGAGAGCAGGACGATCGGCTTGAGGCACGAGTTGAAGTGGATGTGCAGGTGCGCGCCCTTGGGCATGCGCCGCGCGATCCGGAAAAGGTGCGTCTTGTCGATCAGGTCCTGGTTGGTGAGGAAGTGGTCCCCTGGAAACCGTTTGTGCGTCTGCCCGCCGAACCCGGTCACTGGTTCCAATGTTTCGTCTCCGTAGATCTTCTTCTCGTCCTCCTCACGTAGCCGTTGGATGATGACATCCGCATCCTTCTGCCGCTGCGAGCTTCGCGAGCGGCAGTCGTAGTCAAAGGCGAGGGCATGCTCCAGATCCTTCAGCTCACCACGTTTGGCGAAGTAGCCTTTCGCGCCGAAGTCTTTGGCGCCGGAGACGGGCCTGGCCTCGAAGGAGGAAACCTCTCCCTTTCTTGGTACCTTATCCGACGACCCCGCCTTCCGGCCTAGGGCTGCGCGGTTGAGCGCGGTGAGAGTGCTCCAGTCGCCGAGAGCCTTGCCGGGGCTCTCACCGCCGCTGGCTGCCATCGTGTATGTGACTTGAGACGGCGGTTCCTCAAGAATATCCCCGAACTTCCGCTTCAGGTTGCGGTCAGCGAGGCTGGTTTGTCGTAGTTGTTGTTGGTGTGAGTGTTTGGTGTGTGGTTGTGGTTGTTGCGAGCTCCTCTTTATAAGTTTAGAACGGGCGCGGGTAATCACATGAGAGGGATCTTGAGCTGGTGGTGTATCCTGGATATCCTGGGCCTCTGCGACCGAGTCGCCGTCCTCCTTATCTATAGTCGTGCAGTGATGGCCCATGTGAGGAAGGTGACTGAGTGTGGTGGGAGCCTTGCTGCTTTGTTGATCCACGGTGAGTGCGGCTGAGCTGACACGGAGCTTCTTGGACTTTGTTCCAGGCACCGTTGGTCCTGCCTTCATTGCGTGAAATGTTCGCTCTCGGAATTCCTTTGGCGTCGCGAGGAGCGACTCACTCGCTTTCTTTGTCAGGCGACGGCCGCTCAAAGGCGTGACTGTATAAAGAAGTGAGCAGTGGTAGGTGTGCGTTGGAGCGCGTGAGCTGTGTTGCATGTACCAACTCCGAATGACTGTTAGTGAGTTTGATGGAAGATGGGAGTGAGCCTGATCCTTGAGTGGGTCGCGCGACCGCAAATGGTCAGCGCCCGCTAAGAGAGTGTACAAACTCCTCTGAAAGCGGCTGGTGCCGTGCTGGACGGAGGTAATGAATTGGGGAACCGTGGGGCCACAGATGTGGCTGGGACGGTGCGGAGGGGCACTTCGGGGAGGGAGATATGTCACCGCATTTCATTGGCCAGTGGCCTGTGACGTTCCTCAAGGCTCTACTCATCATCATCAGAGGCCATTCCCAACCCCAAGTGTTTTACGAGGGTGAAGGCTGCAAGCTGATCACGCACCTGTTCGATGGTCTTGGAATCGGCCGGCTCCCTCGTTCAAAGTGCCCACCAGGTCCACGCCCGTGATGGTTTTGGGCCAGCTGTTCTCTGCCTGTAGGTGAAGTGATGATTCGGTCAGTTTGCTCGACGGATATGCCACTTCGTACCCCGGCTGTTCGACCCAGAAAGGAGAAAAGCGGCGAGAGTCGTGTCAGATCAGATATTTTAGACGACGTATGGAATTTTTCTCTTTTTCTTTTTTTAAGGCTCGAGAACTGCTTCGCTCACCTTCTGACGAGATAGACAGGGATTCAGTGTTGAGATGATGATCTTGCGCCGCTGATGTTTCGGCATCGGCACTTGTCAGGGAGTGATCTGATGCGAGCGATAATGACAAAGAAACGGTTGGGCTGCTTTCCGGGATCGTACTTCTCGACGGCCGCCGGCGACGGTGAGCTTGACGATTTCTGAAGACCGAGGCTCGGTTGTAGGAGAAGGGCAAGGCATGATCTTATACCCCAGTCTCCCTCACAGATCAAGCCTAAGGCCACACATACCTACCTACACTTAGTACCTATTGATAGAGGATACTGGGCCTTGGGCGCCCACAGAACTTCATGTTACTCCCGTGATAGTCCTTACAGGCACCAGATCTGGCGGGGTTCAATCCCCACATACCAGGTTTGTTAGGTCCAGTGGAGCTTCGCCCGCCATTCCTCATAGGGCAATCCTTCAAGCACCTGCTCTAACTCCACAGTCCATATTGATGCTGAGAATGGCGCTAATTTTGCTTAGGGTGCAGGCAACAGGGCCGTTTTCCAGTGGGTGCTCGGAGTTTTTGGTGCTGGTCCCGGTTGCTTTGTTGCTCCGCCCCTGGATTGTCCTGCCCCCTTTATCCCTTTGTGATGCCAGGTAGACCTACCTACCCCCTATCTAGAATTCACCTCCGAATAGGCAAATTTTACTTCATGAATACGGCGCTAGAATCAGGCGGCAGTGCGGCTCATTATACCGTTTCTTGGGGTCATTTTTGTTATTGGAGGTGGTCGGAAGCCAGCGACCATGCCAGTGGCCGCCTCACGGTTCCTGCAGAGCCACACGCCTCACCGCCCCGGCCTGAATTCCAGTCAGATCAAAAGGTCAGACCTCGTGTACGGCAGTAGGCACACGCCGGTCCCTCAAGCTCATCACTGGTTCTCTGATATGCGGTCCGCTCGGGGGTCTACAACGGTCACACTTGTCGCCGGGCTAGTGGGCCAGATGGCCCGCCGGTGCAGAGGGCTGGCCCTGGCTGAGCAGTATGGTTCAACGTCGTTCGTCCTACAGGGGCTTCCTAAGGCACGAGAGTCAGGGGCTCTTCCACCCCGCCATTTTTCCATTTCCCACCTGAAACCTGTATTGACTGCCTGGATCGCTATGAGAGCCGCTGTGGCTTTGTCCCGGGCCGGATTCCCTGTTTGAGCCTGATATTGACCCGGACATTGCTTGGAAGATTCTTGATCCTCGTTGGAAAGTAGCATTGAGACTTCGCAAAGACGATGGCGGTAAGGCACATCCACGTCTATCTCCTTATGGACCATCTTCTGCCCGTAAATCAAAGGCGAAGACTAACCTATCTCGAGATAGCGCCGGCATCAAGGAAGGCCTCTATACGACGCTGCAGAGTCCTGTACTTTCTGCTCTTCAGCAGTTAGTACTTTAGTTCCTACAGCGGTGACACCTGGTCTGCCCCCACTCTCTTTCGGTTCTACGTGTGGAACTAGAGTACGATCTCGCCTCAGTGGTGTTGACGCTCGACAACTGAAAAAGTGGCGAAGCGCTTCCAGTATTGGCAGCTGGCTTCCCTTCCAGGAAGCGTAACTGTCTTTATTCAGTGGCTATGCTTTGCCCTGTTCCCCCCCCGGATCTGCAAGTTTCATACGAGCCCTACGATCGGAAGATTTCATATACAGACTGACAAGCGAGATCTTTCAAAAGATTGCGTCCTGCGGGCCTAAGCTTCGCCCCTTGCCCCCGCAGGCTCAGGAGACTCTGGCCAGCTGTTACATGATTTTCCACCACTAGGAGGGCCATGTCCATGATTGAGACGATTAGAGTAAATATTACACTTTTTCTATCACCATCCCTAGCCTGTTGAAAGGGCATTAGACCAGGTCCGGCCTATCGAGCTTAGCCACGTTAGCTAGCGAGAACATTCTCCGGAGCACGATGGATGCGTCTGGACAAGGCTCTCCGTCTCGATGATAGTGTGCGCCGGTATCTTGGGAACTTCAAGCTTGACGCTTACATCGCCGACCGACGAGGCCTCCGAGCTCACCGCCTCGACGACAGAAATTTGGAACTAGGGAGCGAAACGGGGACCAAGACCTGTGGAGGGAGGAGGGGGTTTTGGATCATCGTCGACGTGGCGAGATGGACTTGGATGCTTCCAGAGTTCCGCCAAGGCAGCAACGTTGCAGCGGCCGTCTGACGAGCGAAGATGGAAACTTCACGAAGATGGTAACTCTGCTCAGACGCGGAGCGGCGGAATTCTTGCCGCCCATGGGATCACGATCGGACTTCTAGGTAGCCCCCTCTGCCATGTTTCTGGCCCGCCCTACCCTACAAAGTGCTTTCCACTTTGATATATAGCCACAACGCTCACAGGCCACTGCGATGCCACCTTGGCCAGCGCACCGAGGAGAGCATGTTTCCGTGCCGAGCGCCGCCACCAGCTACACGGAACACCACAACACTTCCCCCCTGACGCATTCCATAATATCTGGCAGTGTGTGTGCCAGGCACCTTGTCTGGCACAAACAGCTCAGCTAAACCTTCGCCCCTTAATCAATGCTGGACTTCGTTCGCGCTAAGAAGGCGCGGCGGGGCTAGCAGGCCAAGGCACGGCCGTACCTGCCCTCATCGCTACCGTCGCCGGCGAGCTCAATATCAGACCGTCGAGGTGGGGCACCCGTCATTCACTTCGTCCAGATTCCCCCTCCAAACAGAGAACTCCCCTTGCCCTTAAATATTCATCCGCGCATCGATAGCTTTCAACGGATTCGAGCTTGGGCTGGTGCAACGGTTCAACCAAGTGGTCTGAAATTCGAAGCACTCGTCCCGAGTTCGAATCCGGGGGCCGGCATGTGCGTTGGACTTTAGTTCACCACAATACCGCCCTGTGCGATGGGCCGACCAGTGGCCGGTTCACCACAGAAGCCGATGTGCGATGGACACCAGTTCACCACAGCGAGAGCAAAATTTCCAAGTGGCATTTTCGTAACGAAGCACCCCACGACCTACGCAGGCTGCTTCGTGAGCTTTTGCCATTTTGAATTCCCATACTGCTATTCTTTTTGCGCCTATTATTCCGTCGTGCAGTGTCCTGTCTCATCCCCTCGAGGAATGCCCATTGGCTTCAGAGGAATGCTCATCGATATCAAAACGTGCGCAGCCATCATTTCCGTTTTGTAGCTCGGTGGTTGGGACAAAAAAAGTGTCGGGTTGCCGGGTTCGAACTCACGGTCGGCGCAGGCAGGACACTGTACGCGAACTATGCATGCATTTTGAAAGCATCTCTTTGCTTTGAGCTTTCAGATCGAGACAAGGTGGTGAATTGGGCAGGCAATGCACGATATTTGGAGATAAAGCTTATGAAAACATGACAGAGGTTGACCGGCGTGTCACACTCTCTGGCATGCAGCCTGCGGGTTTGGGCTTGAGTGAGAATTGTTGATTGCTACGACGGGTTGGCCAGCCATACTAAATACATCGCCACACTCATTTGGTCGCTTGTGCCATAGCAAAGGACCTCGCATTCCACCACCGAGGTCATCTCTGTTTAGTGAGTCTGTGAAGCTCTCAGGGGGGAGCAGCCAAGATGAAACTTCAGTCTCAGCCACATACGATCACCATCAAGAAACCGAGACTGGGTAGGTGAGGCAGAAGAGCTTCAAATGAGTGAAGTGAACAAAAGGAAGATCTAAAATGACGGATATCTGTGAGGGAATGTGTCTGGTAGATGTGGCTCCGCATATCGGTGATGTGACCAGCCCGGAGATGACCATCAATCAGGGAGGTTCTTTGTGAGAGATTCTGTGTACTTACAGCAGGAAATTGAAGCTTCATCATAGAGAATGCAAAGAAAAAGAGCTAAAAAGCCAGGGGAAAGGATAAAGCCACTTGAGCGTTTGCATTTACATAGTGAACCAGAAACGCTATGAGATATTGGCTATGAAAGGCTGGCATGGATGAGAGGACGTTGAAGTTGACGTGCAGTGGAACTT
Source organism: Ophioceras dolichostomum (assembly GCA_003049485.1). NCBI lineage: Eukaryota > Fungi > Ascomycota > Sordariomycetes > Magnaporthales > Ophioceraceae > Ophioceras > Ophioceras dolichostomum. Next base: position 64,638 of record PYST01000159.1, read on the forward strand.
CCCACCCAGATCGTCGGGGTCCCATAATTCTGGCCAATCAGGTATCGCATGACGAGATGGATGCTCCGCCAAGGCTCTGACGAGGGAGCAAGATCCCGTCGCGACACCAAACCCCAGGCCAGGCAAAGAAACGCGGCGCAAATTCGCGACACAACATTTTTTTCTTACCCAGCTCCCTTAGGCCGCCTATCGACATGCGAAACCCGCGCAACGGCATCCGGACATCATGCATATCTTCAAGCCTTCATGGCTGAGCCATAGCGGTAAGTTTTACCCCGAGCTGGTCCTCATTATTGTTCCCAATTTTGCTTTGCGCGCTACGTTGTTCCTTCAGGCTGACTGACACTTTGATGTGCAGGCGAACAAAAAGACTTTGAGGTCTACAGCTGCCATGTGTCTCCGGACGGCTCGAGGCTTGCTACGGCAGGCGGCGGTAAGAACCCCCCATTCCTCATTCCCCTTTCCTGTCTCCCTCATTCCTCCATCCCACATCGTTCACCTCCTTCTTGACGACTGCGAGGATCTGACTAACCTGCCTGATCATGCAGATGGTCACGTCCGTGTTTGGTCGACCGAGTCGATCTACAAGTCCGACGACCCGAACTACAGGAAACCCCGGCAGCTCTGCCACATGAGCCATCACCTAGGCACTATACACTCCGTGCGCTTCTCCCCCAACGGTCGCTACCTCGCATCCGGCGCCGACGACAAGATCATCTGCATCTACCACCTGGACAGCAACCCACCGTCCCACACTGCCTCGTTCGGCACGAATGAGCCCCCACCCGTCGAGAACTGGAAGACGTACAAGCGACTCGTCGGACACGAGAACGATGTGCAGGACCTCGCGTGGTCCTACGACTCCTCCATCCTAGTCTCTGTCGGCTTGGACTCCAAGGTGGTGGTCTGGTCGGGCCACACGTTCGAGAAGCTCAAGACGCTGGCCGCGCACCAGAGCCACGTCAAGGGCATCACGTTCGACCCGGCCAACAAGTTCTTCGCCACGGCCAGCGACGACCGCACCATCAAGATCTTCCGATTCACCCCTCCCGCGCCGAACGCGACCCAGCACGACATGGTTAACAACTTTGTCCTGGAGACGACCATCAGCGGGCCCTTCAAGAGCTCGCCGCTCACGACCTACTTCAGGCGGTGCTCGTGGTCGCCCGACGGCAACCACATCGCCGCCGCCAACGCGGTCAACGGGCCCGTCAGCTCCGTCGCCATCATCGAGCGGACGCGCTGGGACTCGGAGATCAACCTTATTGGACACGAGGGCCCCACCGAGGTCTGCATGTTCTCGCCGCGTCTGTTCTACACCCACAACCCGGCCAACTGGGACGCGGACGGCAACAGCCTTGTTACGGTCATCGCTTCTGCCGGCCAGGACAAGACGCTGAGTATCTGGAACACCAACACCTCCAGGCCGCTGGTCATCCTCCAGGACCTGGCGGCCAAGTCGATATCCGACCTCTCGTGGACCCCCGACGGCCTGACGCTGTTCGTGTCCAGCCTCGACGGCGGCATCATCGCCGCCCAGTTCGGCGAGGGAGAACTCGGCTGGGTGGCGACGGCGGAGGAGAACGACAGGGCGCTGCAGAGGTTCGGCACGTCGAGGAAAGGAATGGGCATCGCTGAGGACGTCGAGGGCTTGAACCTCGAGAACCACAGCAAGGCGGGCGAGCTCCGAGGCGCCGAGTCTCGCATGGGTGCCCTGATGGGTGACGCCCCTGCGGCCGCGGCTACAGAAGCGTCGGCTCCCGCTACTGCTGCTGCTGCTGCCGCCTCTGCTACGACGAACGGAGTAAAGTCCACGACCAAATCCGGCGAGACGACAACAACAACGGCGGCAACGAACGGCGATTCTTCCGAGGCGAACAAGGACAAGGACAGGGACAAGGACAAGGATAAAGAGAAGGACAAGGACAAGCCGGAGGAGGAGAACGAAGAGAAGCGGGCGGAGCGGATAGCAGCCCTCAAGTCGCGAGTGACGATAACAAAGGACGGGAAGAAGAGGGTTGCTCCCCTGCTGGTGTCCTCCTCCGGCACCGGCCAGTCGTCACTACCGCAGTCCCACCTCGTGGGAACGACCTCTACGAAAGCGGCACAGAACGACGTCCCGCAGGCCATACTGGACCTCTCCCAGCCATATGATGGCTTACCGAGAGGCGGTCTGGCGTCGATGCTGCTAGGAAACAAGAGGAAAGCGGCGGCGGTAGAGGGCGCGGAGGAGGACGAGGAGCATGCGAGCAAGAGGCCCGCCACAGGTGGTCCGGTGCAGATCCTGGTCAACGGCGTAGACGGCGTGGAGCCCGCGCAGCTGCTGGACCCGTCCTCGCGTGTCGTGGCCACCCCAGAGTTTCTGCGACCCGCGATCATCAGCCCGTCGATCGCTATCTCGCAGATCAGGCTGTCCGTGCCCAAGGTCCGGTCGCACATCCTCCGGCCTCTGGAGCGGGGCGTGCTGCTCGGTCAGAGCACGATGGAGGAGGCGGGCAAGGTGCCCGAGAACGTGGTGCTCGAGGCGCGGAACCCCGAGCACGCGCGCGACCCGTCGCACGTCACGGCGACCAAGCGCGGCGCGCTGGTCTGGCACGACTTCCTGCCGCGCGCCGTGCTGCTCGTCACGGGCACGCGGCACTTCTGGGCGGCGGCGTGCGAGGACGGCACGCTGTACGTGTGGTCTCCCGCGGGACGCCGCCTGCTCAACGCGCTGGTGCTGGAGTCGCAGCCCGTGATCCTCGAGTGCCGCGAGAGCTGGCTGCTGTGCGTCACCTCCGTGGGTCTGGCCCACGTGTGGAACGTGCGGACGCTGTCGTCGCCACACCCGCCCGTGTCGCTGGGCCCCATTTTGGATCTGGCTGTGCACTCGCTCAACCCGCACTCCTCAGGGGGCGGGGGCTCGACAGGGCTGCTTGGCGGCCTCTCGCCCGGCCCGGGGGTGACGTCCGCGCACCTCAACTCGTCGGGACGCGTCGTCGTCACGCTGACGACGGGGGACGGGTTCTTCTACTCGCCCGACCTGCACTCGTGGCAGAGATTGTCGGAGACGTGGTGGGCTGTGGGGAGCCAGTACTGGAACAGCAACGACAGCTCGGTCAGCGCGCTGCAGACTACTGCTGTGGGGCCTGTTACCAGCAACGGCAGTGGTAACGGCAACGGCAGCAGTAGCGGCAGTAGTCAGAATAGCTCTAGCGGCGTTGACGAAGGAGGAGGAGGAACAGGAGGCATCTCTGTCTCGGCAGGCGTGATCCCCTTCCTAGAGCGACACACCACCAACGAGTTCCTCCTGAAGGGTCGGGCGTACTCGCTGCAGCGGCTGATCAAGACGCTCCTCTCTCGCGACGGCTTCGAGGGGTTCGAGAGCAGCGTCAGCATCGCGCACCTCGAGAACCGCATCGCGGGCGCGCTGCAGCTGGGCGCGCGCGACGAGTTCCGTCTTTATCTTTTCATGTATGCGAAGCGCATCGGCGCGGAGGGCCTGAGGGGCAAGGTGGAGGAGCTGCTTAATAGCTTGCTGGGCGGTATTCTGCAGCCGGATGGTGGTGGGAGGGATGCTGCGGGTGGTAGTAGCAGCAAGAAGAACGCGATGGTGGTGGCAGTGGTGCCTGATAAGGGGTGGTTTAGCAGGGGGAACGAGTTGTGTGGTTTGGATAGGAGGGAGTTGCTTAAGGGGGTCGTGATGATACTGGGTATGTTTGCATGCTGTTTTTCACTCCTCACGCTTCTGGCTTCACTTACCCAACGCCCTTGTCGTTTTGGTCTCACGATTAGTTTCTGACACTTTCCTTTCCTCACTCCTACGACAGGCAAATTTAGGGAACTACAACGCCTTACCGTTCAGTACGCTCGGGTCCTGGGCCTCACCCGCGACGACAACGACGAGGATGTCTACGGCGACGAGGGCGAGCGGAACGGGGACACCGCCATGTCTATCGAGCCGTAAAGCGAGATCTCGTCACCGAGCGAACCGATAATCTTCCCTGTCATGCTACCCCCCTTTTCGTTCCTACTTAATCTTGTCCTCGCTTGTTTAGTCTCCATTACGTCTTATGCAAGTTGGTCTGTTGATAGGATGCGTCCTGTCTGTACCTTTCCTGACTTTTTCCTTTTCAACGGCGGAATCTCTGGGGGCGTTTCGAAGAAATTCTAAGTCTTTTCTTGAGCGGGCGTTTTACGTAAGGGGTACGTTTGCTAAGCTGTTGCTGATCGATGAAAATGTCGTATTCTATTTTCCCACATTGCTTTTATGACCTCTTTGTCTCATCTATTCTGCACTTTCCACTTTCCGTGCTTTTCGTGTCCAGCCGCTTACTCTGGGGCTTGCATCTCTGACGGTGATGGATGCGTCGTCTGTGGCGCGACCTTCCGCGTGGTGTTATTTGTTGTTTCCTTTGTCTTCCCGTTTTCTCTGGGTCGTGTCCGTGGATGGATGTATAACTTGGCTGTATGTACTAACAGGAAAGACGGGAGGTTTCCCAAGGTGGCCTGGCTAGATGGCACAAAACATACACCCACCCACCCTCACATGCTGCGTTGGTTTCTCCTTTTATCTTGACCGAAACACCTCGGATCTTGACGTCTCCCCTGACGGCGATGACTCTCTCTGTTGACCCTCCAGTGTTTGCGGGCTGACGTTCGCGACATGCTAACCGCGCATTTGCAGGTCCTTCGTCCTTCGGTCCAGCGCCTACCTCGTCTCCGTGATTAGGTGTTAACCAAAGTTGGCCTGACTAGCAACCTCAACTCTTTTGGTCGCCCGAAGTTGGATTTCCGTTCAACTTGGAACCAACCGAATTTCTGCCAGATTCTTCTGAACATTTGAAGTACGGTTTCGAAACCAAGTGGCCTGTATCCCTTCCCGCCGTTCTTCTTCCGTTTCGGCCCTCTTTACAGTGGCAAGGAGCTCGCTCGTCACTGACCACGCCAGACAGAATCTTCTAACAAACTGCCTAAACTACCTTGCCTAGGTGCCTGGACCTACCTGCCTTCTTGCAGAATCAGCAGTCTGTGCCGCGAGAGGAGAAACACAATATGAATATGGACCCGACGCCCAACATGAAGCCGTACAAGGCAATGAGGACCAAGGCCATCATGGCCAGCAAAAGACCCAAGACGGCCTCCTTCCGGATCAGTTATTGTACGTCACTGTGCTCCGAGAAAAACACCCGTCCACTCCACCGGTAGAAGGCAGCAGGGACGTAGCAAAAAAGGTGTTTCAGTCACGATGCTGATAACAAGAACTCGTCACGCAAACCATCGATAGGGCTGTACATCAACCCGAAAGACGTAGAGCACTACAACGAGCAGCTCGCCCGAGCCTTCAACTGGCCGCGCGGCCGCAACGGGTGCTTCAAGCCCGTCGTGCCACCCTCCGTGAGCAGCCAAGACAAGATGGACCTGCTTCCCATCGAGGTAGGTACCACAACACTACATACCGACTCAGCTCTTCGCCACCTACCTTAGTACCTTCTCACGAGACCAATACACATTCCCCGTTGCGCCTTCCTCCGCGTCGCCTCCCAAAACAACCAACTGACCATTTCACTTCTGATTAGGTCGACGCCATAGACATACAAATTTCCAAATCGTCCTTCTCCCCGGCCGCCTCCTCCTTTCCTTCTCCCTCCTCCTCCTACTCCTCCTCCTCATCTTCCTCCTCCTCACCTTCCTCCTCCTCCTCTCCCTTCACCTTCCCGCTCGACCTAGAATACGAGGCAGTGCAGTCATTCTGCGACGGCGTGTTCGCTAAATTTTGCAGCCCTTCGTTCCTGCGTGTCGCATTCGGCCCACTCCTAGCAGCACAGAAACAGCAACAACACGGCGGCGGTGGTAGTGGTGATGGTGATGGCTCTTCTAAGATGACGTCGCTGCTGCCATGGACGCACGTCAAGATCGAGCGCACCGATCTGCCGCACGACATGGATCCGGAGAAGGGCAACGTCTGGAACCGGCATCTCAGGGGATCTTTGCAGCCCACCCGCGCGAGGGCGCCGGAGTATATCTGTCGGTACTATTTCAGGAGGGACTGGGGGACAGCACCGACACCGGCACCGGAAGGGGGTGTTGGCGGTGATGGGGAGAATAGGTTGGAAAGACCTCACGAGAGGTCCTTTAGGGTGTTGACGCAGGTGAGTGAGAAGAAAAATGTTTCACTTTGCATGCAATCGGCTGTTAAGAATGCCTTTTTATGATTGCACGTTGAGGGATGAAGCAGCAACGGTTACTGATCTGTTCTCTTTCGCGGTCCGGTGGCGAGCTAGCTCGCTGCCAATGCTCTGGCAGAGTCGCCGGACTTTCCACCGGAGTTCTACGCCGAGCCGGCGGTATCGATCCGGAGTGACATGGTGTCGATTTTGACGCGGGGCTACACCGATGCGGCGGGACGTCTGCTCTGGCACCTCCAGGACCTAAGCACTGGTAAGTTTCAGTTCCTCTCTGCCTACGCCCTAGGTACAAACTTTGTCTTATTCTGGGGCTACCTAGATGCCCGAGTGCACCTGCCTGCTCCAATATCTTTCTACCATGCCCAGCAGGTCTTGTCTCCTCCCCCTGGTTTCCCGGCTTTGGTAACTGATCAGTACAAATGTGCGTGTGTGTTGTGTACCTGCTCAAGGCGAGCTCGCCGAGCCCCTGGACGCCGTGACGCAGAATATCTACAACCTCAGCCAGATCATGCGTAACTTGATGACACTGCTGGCGAAGAAGCACACCGAGCTCTTCGGCCACTCTCTCCGATACGACCTGTGCCGTCGGCTCAATCTTGCGATTCCCAAGCACCATCTGCTCAGGAAGATCTTTGACGAACAGCTCTGTAGATGTAAGTGAGAGTCAGGGAGGTCCTGCAGTCCGTCTCTCATTTTGGAATCCACTTAGAATCACTGTTGTTTTCGTTTCTTTCTGTTGTGGCTGACAATGACCGTTTACCCACCCCTCACCTACCCTACTACGTACCTAGTCAATCAAAGCATATCCATCGCAACAGTCAGCCTCCGCACCGCCGCCATGATCACGAGCCTCTCGGGACCGGACGGCGCCAGCTGGGCCGAGTTCGCCCGCGTGGTGCCGCCGACCCTGACGGCGTCGCAGCGCCGGGCCGTGCTCTCGGTCGTGTGGGCCGCCCACGCGCAGGACATCCGCAGCCAGCACGATCGCGAGCTCGAGTGGCTCCCGCCGAGGTCCCTGGGCCGGGCGGCGCTGCGGGCCGCGTCCCGCCGCTGGTGTCGCGTCCAGGAGAGTGCGGCCCGCGACCTGCGGAGGCTGGTGCGCATGTGGCAGCTGCTCGAGGAGAGTTATGGCTACGGCGATGACGAGGACAATCATTCCGGCGACAAGGACAACGACCGCGTCAGTGGGGGCGTGGGCGGGAGCAAGAATAGTAGCAGTAGCAGGAGTGGCAGCAGCAGCGAGAGCAAGGGCAAGAGCAAGAGCAAGAGCATCATGTTCGAGATGCCGCTTCCCGACGAAGGTAGTGAGAGCAGGAGTAGTAGCGGGGGCGGAAGCAGCACTGAAAGCAAGGGCCAGGATAAATGGAAGAGCAGGGTCAAGAGGCGGCTTCGGGGTGGTGTCGCCGACGAGGAGGTCGTGGAGGCCAGGATACGCCGGGCTTTGGTCTACAGGAGCCTAATGGAGATCGCCGCGGGGGCTCAGCACGATCTTGAGCACAGGAGCAGGTACCACCCGGCAGTCATATGCAGGTACCAGATCGACGAGGACGACGTCGAGGACGAGCACAAGATCGCACACGCACGGTCCATGATGTCGTCGCTGGGGCCGTCGCCATCGATCGGCGTTGCTGGCGCCGATGCCTTCGTCGTAGGACGGATGCCCCGGTCGAGTTCTTAAACGGCTTCTTCTGACATTGCGGATGCCGCATGGAAGCATTGGCGGGTCTAGACTTCCTGATTGTCCCCAAGTGGTCTACCTCCTGAATACGATTACAGCACAGCAAGGTGAGGGACCGAGAATACGCACCGCACCGCCTTTACATGGGACAAGGATTCACCGTGTGCTTTCCTAGGTGAACGGGGGATATATGGTGGACGACTATGCGAGGTGGGATCAAGGGGGTGAGCGATGGAGATGGGCGGGCGATATGGAATTGAAGATACTCCATGTTGAACTTGAATAATAAAAGCTATAGTCCGCCACCTAAGTGTGCCCAACATTTCAACGGCATAACGGCTCAGCAGAACACGAAACCAAGTACTACATACCTAACTATCAGCCCCCCTGGCTAGCCACAGCAACAGCAGCAGTCGCCCCCGCATCAACAGTGAGTATCGCGCCCGTGATCCAGCGCGCCTCCTCACTCACCAGGAACCTCACAGCGGCGGCGCAATCCCACGCGTTGCCCTCGGTGCGCAGCAGGCTCCTCCTGCGGCGTGCCTCGCGCACCTCGGGCGTCATGATGACCTCCCGCCCCCCCTCGCCGCCGTGGGACATCATGGGCGTGTACAGCATGCCGGGGCAGACGCAGTTGACGCGGATGCCCTCCGCGCCGTGGTGCGCCGCCATCGCGCGCGTCATGTTCACGACGGCGCCCTTGCTGGTCGGGTAGAGCAGGTGCGGCGTGCCGCCTTGCAGGCCGGCCACCGAGCCGATGTTGACGATCGCGCCTCTCACCACGCTGCTGCTACTGGTGTTGTTGCTGTTGCTGTTGCTGTTGCTGTTGCTGTTGCTGTTGCTGTTGCTGGTACCACCACCACCACTGGAACCGGGTTCGTCTTCTCCCTGATGCTGCTCGTTCCGCCTCATCGCGGTCACGGCGTACTTGGCCATGAGCATCATGCTGGTCACGTTGAGCCCCAAGCCCCTCGCCCACTCCTCCGGGTCCGTCTCCGTCGCGTCGCCCTTCGCGCCGATCACACCCACCGTATTGACGAGTATGTCCAGCCTCCCGAACCGGCCCACCGCCTCCGCGACGAGCCGCTCGCAGTCCTCTGGCCGTGTGACGTCCGCCTCTACAGCTACAGCTACAGCAGCCGCCACCGCATGATTCTGACCGGCATTGTGACCACCGCTGCCAGCAAGGTCGTGATGATGACGAAGGAGAGCGGCGGTGTGTTCGGCGCGAGATATGTCTCGATCGGCGCAGACGACTGCGGCTCCGTCCTCGGCCAGGAGCAGGGATATTGCTGTGCCGTTGCCCAGCCCTCGGACGTCCGGACGCGACCCTGCCCCTGTCACGATGGCGATTTTGCCGGCCAGGCCCCTGGTGGGCCGTTTAGGCAGGTGGTGGTAGTAGTCGGTGAGTCGGTCATGGTCATAGGAGGAAGGGTCAGGGTTCCTCTGCTCATGCTGTTGTTGGTGGCGATCGTCTCGGCTGGGTAGCACTGGCGACGGCTTGATGAGTTTGTCCGTCGCGACTCCTCTGGTGGTATTAGTGGTGGCGACGGACGAAAAGCTTTTGAGCAGCAACGGCAACGGCAGCGGACCGAGGCAAGATGATAATCTGTTTTTGGTCCGGAGGGAAAGCTAAAAGGGGGTTAGAAAAGGGGACAGCGTATGTGATGATCCCACGGTGGCGGGAATGATCTATTCTCAGTCTTTCTTCCTTTGTCTCTCTTCTTCATCTTGCCGTAGTCGTATCATTCCAGCGTTGCAATATTGAGATGTATATGTGAGATCGAAAGTGTGACATGAAAAGTGAGACCCGTTCGCCCCGTCTACTACAGTCATCGTAAAAAAGGGGGATGAAGCAAGAAAGGAAGGATTCATGCCGTACTACATAACACATCATACATAATACATAATTTACTTGGTTGTTGGTTTTGCCAACAATAAGCAGAATGGAAACAAAAATAAAAGCAACTGTTGGTCTCGATCGGCCAAAAAATCTTGGAACGGAGAGTGGTAGGTAGGGAGTGTCGCGGACGGAAGATGGCGGTCTCCGATACACAAGAACATGAACAAGGATGGAATCAAGCAAGGGACTTGGGTGAGGGAGTAGGCGGTGACCGACCAAAGGGAAGGAGGATCCTCGACAAGAGCAGCTCGATAAGAACTCAAAGGATGAATTGGGAAGCACAAAACGAAAAAAAAAACAAGGGCCCGGTCGGGCGGTCGGGCGATTCGGGAATGGAAAGAGGAGCGAGATGCACCAGGGTGCAACAAATTCCTGGGACGTACCAGAGTTGTCGGACCCGGGCGGCTGCCGAAAGTGAGACGGCTCGGCGTCCTTGTGCCCGCCCCGGTCCCGGTCAGCCTCACCAGCCGAGAAAGGTGTGCGTATGCGGGGCTCATCAGAAATGTTGCCTGCCGATGCGCTCGCCGATTGCACTTGGGCTTCTGTCTTCTGATTTTATTGTGGGGGGTTCTTAATCATCGGTCTTTGACCTCCGACTTGTTCAGGAAGAACCTACTCGTGCTTTCGTGATTGGTACGAGGCAGAAGCAAGGGAGGTGAATGGTGTGGCGAGACGAGAGAAGCAGGAAGCAAGGAGAAAAATAAAGGAAGGAGGGAGCGGGGATCAGGGAAGAGGGAAGATACCTGCCTCCTACCTGCCCGAGTGGGAAAAAAAATGAGGGGTCCGGACATTGGTTTCTCTTCAGAGCTCAGCTCTCTTTTCAGCCCTTCCATCCCGTCTGCATGTCGATTTATGCATACGCATCTCTGTAAAGTACTAGTGTTGGGCGAACGGGAGGGGTGCGAGAGAGAGAGAACAATGGATGGAATGCGAAGTACGGCCTCTCCAGAAGCCAACTGGATTGCGCTCGTGAAGATCTCGTGAGGATTGAAAGATAAACGTGTCGATGCCAATATGCAGACACTGACAAGCTGTTCAAGCCGGTCAAGGAAAACAAATGCAATCCATCCATCCATCCAGCCCAGCGCAACGGCTCGGAGGAAATCAACGAACAATTTGAGCCCGCCCCCAAAAATAAACCTTATAAGTTTCCGCCCGTACGGACGAACGAATCCCTTACTTACATACTAGTATTTACTCTGTAAGAGATTCTCTCTCTTTCTTTTTCTCTGTCTGGTCGTACCGTACGCGTGATGCGTTACGTGCGGGGTTCGGTTCGGCCACAAGGAGGATTTTTGATATTGTTGCTGCCCGGGCTTGTTGTGGAATCATCATCGATGAGGGGATACAACAGGTGATACAGAATACTAGAACTGGTCTGGTGTTGTCATACGGAATTCAGCAAACCGCGAAGAGCGAACAGCGACCAGCCACCCAAACCTAAACCCAAACCGAACCCACTCGAAGGACCACCATTCGATCGGCGGGTTGCTTTGCTTTTGCGAGCGAGCAAGCCGCCGCCGCCGCCACGGGATGTCACGGAATGCGGTTCACGGGTTTGACGGGATGTTGGGTGGATGGAGCGGTTTTAAATTTGTACATTTCCGCTTTCAGACATGAGGCATGACCATGGGCTGGAGGATCCCGTCCCAGCCCGTCTACTGCAAGTGCTAGAAGTGCCCAAAACGGTCCATGACAGAACCGCCTCGCTTATAAGGCGATGCATGATGTCTGGTTGGTCGGACCCAAATGCGTATACATGTACGAGGAAAGGGGGTGTGAGTGAGGTCGAGGTAGTATTTCGCTGGTGTATTGGCGCGGGCGTGGGAGTGGGAGCAAGTGTGGTGTTCCGAGTCCGTCCTCCAGCTGTCATGTCACGCTAAATGAGACCTTGAAACACCCCAGCCCGCCTGCGTACCCCAGTGGCGCCCGCGAGGGAAAGCTGGATGGGGCGTACATACGGGAGGTAGGTAACTTTCAAAATCTCTGGATCAGCCCTGGGAAGACGGATGAAGAGCACGAAGCACTTGCGTATTCCGTCCGTAACCCTCCCTGCCAGCCTGCCAGCCCGCCAGCCAGCGAGCCAACCCAGCCAAGAAGGAGGAGGATACTACTATAACTCAGATCAGATATTACTACGTTGAAAGTCCGATGGGGAACTTGAGATCTTCTCTCCCTCCCCTGGTCTCACCAACATACCCAAGGTGACCCGACCGCAAACGGCTTTTTTTTACAACCGCTGCAGGCACCGACAGGCTTGCAGATCCAGGCAAGGTACTCAGATAAATACATGCAGAGGCTCACACTAGCAGCAACGGCGGACGGGCCCCCGGGTCCAGAGCCAGCCCCAGTGCGAGGTTACTCAGAACCAGCCATCAGCAGCATCATCACGAACAACCCCGAAGTTAATAGGCTACCTACATAACCCAGGCGAGGGGACAGATAATACCTACCTACCTACACCTGCCTACCTTCTTGAGGACGGAGCCTTTTCCACTACTGATCCTGTCTTCACCTACGAACTTACTACCTGCACCCGTCCTTTCGTCTCATCTTTTTCAGCTGGCTGCCTCTACTAGCACACAGACTGTTAGTTAGCCACCCACGACCCCATACCTGCTACTAGCTTCTCACCACGTACTTCGACAACAATTGCCTTATTAGTGCGCACATCTTCCAAGAAGCAGAAGGCAAGAAGAAAAAACAAGAGGGAACAGACAAGAGACACACAAAGACACCGACTTGAGAGGAAGAGAACGAGAGAGGAATCCAAGTCGGCCGGCCTCATCACGAACGGGCCCCTATTCATCCATCCCTCCCTGCCTCCTCCTCCTCTGAACAACAACAACAACAGCCAAAAAAAGATGGACTTCTCTCACTGGGGCGAGCCCTCCCGAGAATGGGAGGCGTTCGCGGCGCACAACGCGGCGGCCATCATCGTGGCCCCGATCCCGGGCACGATCGAGCAGCTGAAAGAGCAGGCCAACAAGGCGCGGACCGAGCGCGGCAGGATGCACCTGCGCGACGAGGGCCTCGAGGACAAGTTCGTGACCACCGACCACGAGGTCCCCACCAGGGACGGCGAGTCCATCACGCTGCGCGCGTACCGGCCGGCCGAGGTGAGCCCGGACGAGCCGCTGCCGGCGTATGTGTACTTCCACGGCGGGGGGTTCCTGTTCGGTTGTCTGGATGGTGGTGAGTATTACCTTAGTATCTGAGGGATTCACTAGCAACTAGCAGTACTAGTAGTTTCTCTAGCCTTTCTCCCCCCCTTGTCCTCCCCCCTCGCCCCGACTGCTACTGGGTCTGCTGGTTTAAGCCACTTCGCATACTGCATACTAGTATCTACCTAGTCGAGGCGAAGTACCACTAGTACCACAACCGCCGCCTCCCTGTACCTACCTACCTGCTTACTGACTTCCATAACTGAGTTCCTACCCTACTCTGAAAAAGAAACATACGTCTGCGCCATGCTCAGCCACCGCCTCCGCTGCGCAGTCCTGCACATCTGCTACCGGCACACACCAGAATACACGCACCCGACTGCGCACCACGACGCGTGGGACGGCTTCGAGTGGGTCATGTCCCACGGCGCGTCCACTCCCGGGATCCGCATCGACCTCTCACGCGTCATCGTCGGCGGCATCTCCGCCGGGGGTCAGCTCGCGGCGTCGGTAGCCTACCGAGAAGTCCAAGAGGCACGCAGCAGACGTTCCTCCTCTCCCCCCTCCTCCTCCTCCTCCTCTTCCGGCAACAGCAGCAGCAGCAATAAGAATAGGCAGCAGCGGAGTAAAGGAGAAAGAGAAAGAAGAGAAAGACCAAGACTGAGAGGACAGGTCCTCAGCATCCCCTGGCTGTGCCACCGCGACGCGTACCCCTACCACCTGTTCCGCGACCGCAGCCGCGCCTCGTCGCAGCAGTGCATGTGGGCGCCCGTGATCCCCAAGCCGAGGGCGGACCTGTTCACGGACCTGCTGCGCGTGCCAGACGTCAAGGGCAGGCTGTGGAACCTCGCGCAGGCGGAGGAGGACGAGCTGAGGGGCACGGTGAGGACGGCGTTGGTCAGTTCTGGGATGGACGTCGTGAGGGATGAGGGGCTGTTGTATGTGCTTAAGCTGGAGTCGTTGAAGTGAGTTTCTTTTTTCTCTCTTCCTCCTGCTCGTTTTCATCCATGCTATCTACCTAGATACCTTGCCTGGGCACCTATCTTGGTATCGCCCATCCCTGCTTCCCTTCTTACAAGACTTGATGTGACGTCCACCTCTTACTACACCTATATATTCTTCACTGGCATGATCGTGACCATAAAAGTACGACTCGACAAGACAAGACTGACCATGATGACACATACTAACGGCGCTGTTGTCTGAAACTTAGAACACCCACAAAAGTCCACATCTTCCCCGGTCTCCCGCACGCCTTCTACATGTTCTCGGAGCTGCCGTCCAGGATGCGATATCACGAGGCCGTGATCGAGTGCGCGAAGTGGGCTTTTAGCGACGACCCGGGTCCGAAGAAATGGATTGTGGAGCCGCCGCCAGAAGAATATGACGACGAATAGATACCTAAGTAGGTATTTACCTAGCTAGGTAGATATGCTGGCGAAGGAGTGGGCAGACTAGACTAGATTCGTTGTGGGAGGTGATCGATAACACTCGGCGGTTCCCCCGACCTCTTCCGTTGGAATCTCGCTTCTTCCTTTTCAGGGAGGCAAGTCTTACGAGGAACGCAGATGCAGTAGAGAATCCTGTATGTCGATTAGCGATTGTAATTGCAATCTACGCGCCATTCAAGAACACGATATTGAAGGACTATCTTCTCGGGCTCGTATTTTCTGTTTCTCAGTGCCGTTCGTGCCTGAAACTGCCTCAAGCTGGTGTCTGGGAAGACGGACGGGGAAAAGTTTGGATCCCAACTCCTAGGGCTGCGGTCGAAGAAGAGTGACTTTGATGTCCACACTGCTCCCTTCTTCCCTACTACAGGGCATCTGCCCCATCTCCCTCCAAACGCCGGCCAAGTTAACCTGCAACACACCCAATGCGTCTCCTTGTTCGACGACAGTGATGAACTGTTCGACGTCGTTGACGACCCGGCCACGGGCGGCAAGTCCGACATCGAAAGGGAGGGAGGGCCAGCGAGCGGAGGCGTGATCATCATCTGTTGTTGGCCAATAGAGGCAAACTCCTGCACAGAAAAAAATGTCATCGTTAGCAGCATTCCTCTACGGGGATAGAGTGAGGGGTAAGACTGCGAAAGCACCAGGATTGCATGAGATCCATCGTGCGTAAGTGCAGATGTAGTTCCCTCGGTAGGTACTCACCTAGAACGCCTAGAGCCTTCAGTGTTACCTGAATGTCGATATCACCTCCGGGGGTTGAGGAGAATCGCAAATTGGAAACCGCAGCCGCGCCAGCCATCTTCCCCATCAAACCCAAGACGGCGACCTTTACTCCATTTACGTTCCGCAGGCGATACGCCGACAGGATCTCAAACCCTCCCGGCTCGACACCGACCTCCACCATCAACCCGATCCCTCGTCCCTTCTTCAACGGACTACTCGTCTCCCCAGCGCAGTGGCGGTGAACAACATATTCCACCTCCTTTTCTTCCTCTCCCTTCCTCCCCTCCCCTAAGTCACCAAACCCATCCATCCTCACCAACTCAACCGCAACGTCATCTCCCAGATTAAAAACCCCCATGGTCCCCACCACATCGCCACCATCATGACCCGTCCGGATCCTCAACAACCTCCCCTGCCGCGACTTCGGCCCCCCTCCCCCTCCCCCTCCTCTCCACCCTTCCTGATCACCACGACGACACTCATCAAACGCAACGTACGGATCCGCCGTCCGGCCCGGCAGCGAAGTGCGCAGCACGACCAGCCGTCCGTCGGGCGTGCGCGCTGTCATGCGGTCGATCAGGCCCAGATCGTGCGCGCCGGGGACGTCAGTGATGTAGACGGGTCCGCCGGAGAGGCAGCGGGCCGCGGCGTGCAGGGCCGAGAAGGACGGAGAAGACGTCTGGAACATGTCCCAGTCGGGCAGGATGGGGAGGTGGGACACGAGCAGGGCGTTGTGCGCGTTGCAGAAGATGTGCCATGCGTGGGAGCTTTCCGGCCGTCGGAAGGTGAGAGGTCAGTCAGTCAGTCAGTCAGTCACCTATTCGAGCTAGATGGTGCCTCGGTAGGTGGGTGCTTCCTAGTCCTTGCGGCAGAGAAAAGAAGAGGAACGCAGGGCCAGAGAGTGTTGCTGTTCTGGCGACGCAGATAACTTCTTGCAACTCAGATTACGGAAATGAACGAAGAGGGAGGGAGAGAGAGGGTAGGGTAGGACAGCTCACTCACCACGGCTCGTCAGGAAAGAAATCATCCGAAGTCCTCACCATCAACCTCGCCGCCTCTCCTTCTTCATCTCCTCCACCCCTCCTAGCAAAAGAGTAAAGCAGCGTCTGCGGTATCTGCGCCATGCACGCGATCGCTTTCCCTCCAAAATGCCTCCCCGCCGCCGCCAGCCAGGCGTCCTGGTAAGGCCTCGTCAGCGCGACCCTGTCGTGCGCCCGGGCCGGCAGGTCGAGGAAGCTCTGCGTGTCGCACTTGACGGCGTCGACGCCGCATTCCCGGGCCAGGAAGCCGTAGAACTCGTCGTAGAACCTCGCAACGTCGCTGTGGCTGCCGCTGCTATCGCTGCAACTCTCCACGACAGTCATGGTGCCGCCCCCGAGGAAGAGTCCGTCGTCGTCGCGTCGGGGGAACTCTCTGATTTTAAATGAGGACGACGCATTTGTGGCACTGGCGTCGTCGCGGTTCTGCTGCTCATCCTCAGTGGTGGCGGCGCTTTGGGCGGCGACATCTCGGGAAGAGGAGGAGAAGGACGGGGACAAGGACGGGGACAAGGACGGGGACGTGCCGCCCCAGTAGCCGAAGATGCCGTGCCACACGGCGATGTTCCGGATGTGAGGGAAACGCCTCCTAATCTCGGAGATGAGGCTCTTCAGTCCAAACGGGAAGCGCGTGGCATCCGCCTCGAACCGGGTCCAGCGGCGGTAGAAGGGGTTTGGGTGGGAGTCGACCGACTGCCAGTTGTCATCGATTATCAAGGTCGGCACGTCGATGCCGTTCTGGTGGAGGGTCGAGAGGGCGGTGAGGATGCCGTCGTGCGAGAGGTTCTGGCCGAGACCGTTCCAGGTGCAGTAGGCCAGGCCGTCGTACCAATCCTCCAGCTGCTGCTGCTGCTGAGCTTTTACAAGACTGGCTGGCTTGCCGTAACTAGACATAGCCCCCTGTCCCTGCCTCTCTCCGCTTGAGGGGGCGGTTACCAACCCGTCGACCTCCTCCTCGCCTACAAAGCAACTCCGCGTCAGGCTCTTCGCGGCCTCCATCACGGCCCCGAGCGCGGCGTCGTAGTTCCCCGCCACCGCGACAAGGAGGCGTGCAGTTCGCGGAGACGGCGCGTCATTCCGCGTGACCGCATTCACACCACCACCAGGTGTCATAGTCAGCGTCGTGATGCTGTCGTCCAGCCCGCTCACGGGGAATACGACGAGATGCAGACCGTCCCTTCTCAGGAACGAGAGCAGCACCGCCTCGCCGTCGAACGAGGAGGCACCGACTCCTCCTCCTCCATGCCTCGGGCCGAACCACGCCTCCCTGTGTCGCATCGTCGCGCACCACCGCGTCACGTCTTTGAGGGTTCCCAGCGATCTGGTCGTGTAGGAGGACACGCGTCCGCCTTCCCCTGCGGCTGGGATGGGGTGCTCGAGCTGCCATAGGAGACACGATGGTGGTGGTGGTGATTCTTTCTCTGCGTCTTCTTCTTCCGGCTGCTGACGGGATGGCACCAGGACCGGGACCGGGCCCGGGACCGAGCCGAGAGAGCCGATGTAATGCGCCAAGTCTAGGCTTGGAAACAGGGTGGTCCGGAACAGCACCTCGCCGTCCTCCAGCCCCGAGACATCTCGAATCCAGTGCCAGTTTTCATCGCTAGTTCGGAACTTCACGGTGAAGTGGAAGAAGTGGGGGCCCGGCGGCGGCAGGGATGATGGCGGTGGTGGTGATGGCTCCGAGTCCTTATATCGGGAGAGCTTGCCATGGAAGAACGTCCTGTTATGGCTGTTGCTGGGGCCGTCTTCTTCCGAAAAGAATCGAGCGACCTCCTCAAGGCGAAGCTCCCACCAAAGGTCTTCACCGGGGCAGCGCTGGTGCTGGAAGTTGTTGTAGTTGTTATTCCAAACGCGCACATCGGTGATCCGCTTCCATCCTCCCTGACCGTCTGGCCATCCACGACTGGGCACCCCGACCGTGAATTTTAGCTTTGAAAAAACAAAAATCTCGGTCTGCATTAGCTTCGGATCTCAAGTCGGGAGTTCTAGATAATGAAGGTCCGTCCTCGTTGTCAGGGTATATATGATGTTTCCCAGACTTACCTGATTCGCATCGGCCACCGTAACAGAGCCAAGTGGTGGATCACAGGAGATGATGGCATCCTGCCAATTATCAGCGCCCGCCATGCTTTTGCTGCTCCTGCTCACCGATTTAATTGGTACCTAGGAATGACACATCATCGTAGCAGCTGCTGTCTAAAGAGCTATGCCTCTCCCAAATGAGTACATCTAGAGCAGAGGGAAGTAGGATCAGCGTTGGGGCTGTGTCTTGGCTTGTTGGTGTAGCCTTCCGAACGAGACGGAATTCCTGGAGGAGGCACTTGCGGTACTGTGCGAGATCAACAAAGAATTTACACACACTGTACCCCTGAACGTCGACAGGTAGGCCGACTGGAGCTCGAGATCGAGAAATGAGCCGCTTTTTATATGACAATATGTTGCAGGAAAGGAAAAAAAATAGAGCGATCTGGTAAATGAACATGGACAGAGAAGGGAAAGTATTTACAAACCAAAGGTTGACAACTATTTACAGCAGATGAATACAAGACTCTCAGCACCATCTCACATCCTCGAAACCGAACTCGCCCGCCCGTCCACTCAACCCAACTACCTACTCGTTTTCACAGACATTGCGAGTACCAGTCGTTCTGTACCGTGCAAACATAAGGCGACATGCAAACGGTCGGCCCCGTCCATCCGGTACCTCCGCACTGGCCCCACCTCGGCACCGTCCCCGTGGCCGTGGTAGTGGCAGCAGAGGACGTCGTGGTGGTGGTCTTTGTGGACGAGGCCGTCGTCCTAGTCGACGTGGTCAGCGTCGTGCGCACACTCGTGCTGCTGGTTGTCCTGCTGCTCGTCGTACTCGTCCCCCCACCACCACCAGACACAGACCCCTGCGCAACAAACACCCCGCGCCCGTTCGTGCCGACGTACACCTGCCCCGCGACGTTCCCACTGCCGGCCACGCGACATGAGTCCACGGCGCCGAACCCCTGCGCCGAGCCCTGGACGTCCTCCCACGATGCCGTCGACGCCGCCGCGGCGTTGATGGCGTATAGCCGCGCTCCGGAGGGACCCATGACCGCAAACGCGTACAGGTTGTAGCCGGAGGCCGCCAGTCCCACGCCGATGCGGTGCGTATTGCTCACGGCAGACGGGAACTGCGTGAACGACGCCCCTGAATCGGTGCTCCGAAAAACGCCCACGTCCGTCGAGACGAACACGGTGCTCTGCACGGCCGGGTGCGCCACAATCGCTCGGATCCCCGTCGCGGACCCCAGCGCGCCCGCCGCAGCCACAAAAGTCGCGCCGCCGTCCTTCGAGACGTACATCTTGCCCGATCCGGTGGAACCCGCGTACAAAAGACTGTTATCGCGCCTGTCCGCCGCTACGGAGACGGTGCCCGACACGGCGGTCAACCCAGAAACGGCAGAAAAGGACCCCGAGTTCAACGAGCGCACAACGCCTTTATTAGAGCTCGCCCACAGCACGACGTTCGCATCAGCCGACAGCGCCACCTCCCCTCCGTACGTCGCCGTGTCTGCGCCCGGGTGCGAGCTCCACGTCGCGCCGCCGTCGTACGACACGGCCGCCATCTGGCTACCCTCCGTCGTGCCGACGCGCACGACCGTCGACGGCTTGTTGCCGGCCCAGTCGACGCTCGACGCCGTGCTCCAAATGGGGTTCATCCAGGGTTTCGCGGGCGCGGTGTCGAGCGAGGAGGCACTCGCGAACGTGAAGCCCGAGTCATCGCCCACGGCTGCCAGGAGCTCAGAACCCCCGCCACCCCTAGGAGCAGAAGCCAGGCCCTGCACGGCCATCTCCTCGATGCCGTCCGCCAGCGTCGAGATGGTGATGTTCTTCGCGCTGCCCGTCAGGTCCCACTTCGTCAGGTCGCGACCGCCGAAGACGGTCAGCCCCGTGCCGTACAGCCAGTGGTCGCTGTCGAGCGGGTCGATCTCCAGCGCCTCGATCATCCACCCCAGCCTCTTGGAGTCCTGCGACAGGAACCCGGCCTCGATCCAGGGCGCGTTCGCGGCGCGCTGCCCGTAGTACCTGTTCATCTCCGGGTAGGCGGACCACTCCCACAGCTTGGACCAGGTCGCGCCGCTGTCCCTCGACCGGAACAGCTGCGCGTCGGGCCACCACGAGTTGAGCGTCGCGACGACGAGCGTGCCGGGCACCTGCATGTCGACGCCCAGCCCGCCGAATCCGAAGTACAGGTCCGTCCCGGACGCGGGCGTGATGTCTGTCCACGTCCCGGAGGCGATGTCGTATCGACGCACGGAGCCGCCCGTTCCGTCGTAGGGCCCGGACCCGTCGCTATAGGTGAGGTACAGCGCTTTCTCCGTCGGCTGGAGCTTGCACTTGTGCGAGAGGAAGCCCGTCGGCTGGCCCGCGACGGCGCTCCACGTCGACCCGCCGTCGTTGGACACCCAGAGCGACGGGCCGGTCTTGTCGGCCGTCCCTACGAAGATGCGCGACGTCGCTCCTCCGCTTGTTAGCGAACTAGTCGAGTCGAACGTCACGAACGCCAGGCCCTGGTTGTCGCTGTTGTACCCGCTCGCGTCGCTCGCGTCCGCCACGTAGGTGCCGACCGCCGTGAACGACGAGACCTTCGCAAAAGTCGCGCCGCCGTCCGTGCTCCTCCACAGGCCGTTGCCGCTGCGGGCGCCGAAGTAGACGATCCTGGAGTTCTTCGGGTCGACGGCCAGCCGCTCGCCCATGCCGCGCCCCGGCATGTTGCCGCCGACCTTGAAGGGCAGCGCCGTCGTCGACCAGGTGGCGCCCCTGTCGGAGCTGCGGACGACGGCGCCGTTGTTGGGGTCCCACGAGTTGGTGTACATGCCCACGGCGGCATACACCTTGTTCGCGTCCTGCGGGTCGAGCGCCACGGCGTCGACGCCCCATCTGTTCCAGTTCGCGTGCGTCGCGAGCGAGTCCGTCACGGGCGTCCACGAGTCGTCGGCGGGGTTCAGACGGTAGAGCCCACCGATGTCGGTCCGGGCGTAGGCCACGCCGGGGGTCTTCGGGTGGAACACGATGCCCGGCGTGAAGCCGCCCCCTCCGCCGATTTTGACGTTCTTCCAGGTGAACGCTGATAGGGCCGGCTCCACGGCCACCACCGTCGCGGTGAGGAGGGTTGGGAGTAGCCTCATCTTGTATGTTGGCGCCACCGCCCGGCGGTCGATGAGAGAGTGTGGGTGGGTGTATGCGATGCGAAGTACGTACTTCTGATCTTCTGACGCTCCAAACCGCCGCTACCAGACAGCAGCACCTTAGGAAGAAGGGGGACGAGAGAGATCCCGACTCTGAGGGGAGCAAGTGTGGGTGGTTCCACTCGCCTCACGCCTCACACATACAGGCGGATAGCAGAGCAGATCAATTAATATCCAACTCCGTCCTGTAGCCGCCGCGACGGCCGCTTGCTACCCTCTTATAGGCGAGGGCAGAGGGGGCAGGACGGGATGACGGGATGACGGGATGACGGGGTCGCCCCATGCTAGCATACTTACGTACCTAGTTATGGCCAGCCTGGCTGTTTTGATGCCAGGCATCATCAGGAACGAGCCGGTTGATCCCTTGCATGATCCCGGCGCCTTCCCTTTCCCGGTTCACAAGGAGGCAGGCAGGCAAACAAATCAACGGGCCAAAGATCCAAGGAGGGAGCCGTCGGATCCAGTCCCGTGGATCGTGAAGCGATGGACCGGTCGTTGCAGGTGGGTGGGTGACCACCCATCGCCCACATGTTTTTCCGAGAAAACCTAGAGAGGATTTGAGCATTTAGGTCCTCCCCAGTGGAGTGTGTTTTGCGGTCTTCGTGGTACTCAGCGGTCCTTAGTGGGAAGCTGTCAAAAATTTCTCCATGACACGGAGAAATCTTGTTTGTGATGGGACGGTCTTTCCGGGAAATGATGGAGGGTGTGCCTCCGAAACCTCGGTTCTCACGGAATCGAAACCCGCTTTTGTTCGACTCCCCCTCATGATCCGGTACCTCTCCGTCTCTCTGTCTGCTTTCGCATCTTTCTCTCAAGGACAAACAAGCACATGTACCGAGGGGAAAATTCCTGTTAGGTCATGAATGGGCATTCTTTTCGAAGTGAGTGCGAAGGAACAGAAGACGCCAGCACGTCGCCGACGAGTGGTGATGATCACGTCACCAAAGGCGGCGACGGAGTCGAAGCGAAGTCCAAAGCAGCTGAGGATCCACCCGTCACCTCCTCACTAATGTTTCAACCTGATAGACTGGCCACGGTCACTTTACCATTGACATAAGGCTGAACGCTTTCAAATCAACCAGCTTCACGTTTTGTCCACGGATCCGTCGCGTCCATCATCCCTCCCTATGCTTCTCGCCCTCTCTGTAGTGCTTTTGTTCTGTTCCGCCGTTTCTCAACCGATCCACCCTAACACCCAACCTCTTACAATGAGCTCAGGTGAATATTCCGTTGTCTAGCCATGCAGGTGTACTCAAAAGTTCACAAGAACTGCTCTTCACTCCTTCTGATGATTCTACCCGGCTGAGAGAGCCGGAAGGTCTCAGGGTTAGAGCTTCACCGGCGTTGGACGACCCTGCTTCATCACTATGGGGCCGAACTTGCTGCAATCTCAGAATCGTTACTGATAGTAAAACAACATTCGTCCGATCTTTTCGTCCGATCTTTTCGTCTGCTCAGTGAAGTCTTCAAAAGGTCACACAGAAACAGTGAATTACTACTAGTAAGGGCTACAACCCTAAAAGTATAGTAGTGCGTCACCATCGTCCTTTCTTCCCCTCCGATTCGTTTGTAGGGCAAGATTTCTGTGTTTTCAACAACCGGCCGCAGGCAGTGCCAAGCGCCATTTAGTCACACTGCAGTGTCAAGCGACTATGATGCGGTCGGTTTGAGTGAGTTCGTTACGAGTTCGACGTGCATCCCTGGCCGAAGTAAACTCAACTGTGGCTTCCACTTTCTGCACATAAGGTTTTGCAATGCTTCAGTTCGTGTCTCTGTTAGGTTGAAGAGTAAGGTACGTACTATACCAGTAGAAGCAATGCTACTAATTCATTTGGTTCGTAGTTTCTTTTGCGTTATTTGGAGATCATGATCCAGATTGCATTTCTGCAAGGCTTGAGATGTGACTAGCCTACCGTTTTCTGCAAGGCTTGAGATGTGACTAGCCTACCGTTGCTTTTATTCCTCGTATATTCTGTATGCCTCAAACCGATGGACTGACAGTTTCACACTGCGCCGTTTGGTTGGGTTGCCACTCCAGTAACTGCCATGGAACTTCTCTCTGTCTCCTGCCTGGAGGTCTCGTTTTTCTCGATGGATGAATTACGGGACACCTTCAGCATGCCGACTTATTAGAATCGTAGGGTTTACGAAGGTCTGAAAAGGCCTTGGCCGCTGTGTCTCCTGTTGAACATATCTCTTGTAAGAATCTATTAGTATCTTCGCGTTATCTTGTGCAACTTTCTGTCTTCCTCTGGGTAGCACTCAAGCTGTTACCGATACCTATGGGAGGGATTAGCCAGCGCCGTTTGTGGCTGGGCTGGTTTATATGTACTATCATGTGATTTCTAGGTAACGCTCTGTAAGGGCCATGAAGTCTGCTTAATTGGTTTAAATGAAACGTTCAGAACAGACATCAGAAGGTGGGGAAGCTTTCACGTAACAGGGTGGCTGATAGCCTTGCCCTGAGCTAGTAGTGTTATCCACGGTGTGACTTTGCTTCTTCCGATCGCAAGATGGAGATCAAACCTACGAACCTACATAACTAGAGGGCAGTGGTAGCCCCGGGCAAACTACTGAACATGCAAGTTCTACAAGCACTACTGAAGGCTGGCCATAGCTTGCCGGCCACAGAAGCTTTGTCCTCCCAGTCCTGCCAAGATTGCTATCGTGGGTTTAATAAGGCTCTGCTATGACAGAGTGGCTCAAGGATGAGATCCCGCGTTTATATATTGGACAACTGTGAGGCCAAACTCCTGTTGCTGAGTTCTGTGTATGACGTACCGGACCGAGCCCGCCGCCGTAGATTTTACCAAGAGAGCCTCGGGCACCCCGACATCTTCCGGGCTTTCACCGAGATCACTAAATACT
>PYST01000016.1:433-97959 GCA_003049485.1 Ophioceras dolichostomum
GGTTAAGGGGCCTCGAGGAGGGAAAGGGGGGGCGGGTTTTCTCCCGTACAGGGCCCCTTCGGTCATAAACCGACCAACAAACCAAACTAACCTAACCTAACCCCGTTTGCCGCCGCGAAAATAGGGCGAGCAGATAAGATACCTACCTGAGGTAGGTACCTATCCGCCCATCACTGTGCGAAGAACCACGGCTGCATCAGTCCCCTTCCGTCGGCCGAAACGTACTTGGCACCGGGAAGTTCCATGGGCAGCGGCACACGGCCTCGGAAGACGTCGCCGAGCTCGCTCACTACCAGCGCCTTCTTCTTTCCAGGGGCGTCATCACTCTTTATTCCCTTGCTCCCATCGCTGGCGCCGCCGACGACAGGTTGTGGTTGAGGTCGAGTAGGGACGATGACCCCGCACTCCCAGTTCCGGCAGCTCATCTTCACTTTGGACCCAACCCTGTCCTTGACTAGCCGGCCCCTGTTTTTACGCGTTAGCTATGGAGTGGATTCCTTTTCGTACTTTAAACCTGGCAACCTTTCGTTTCACAACGGTGCTCTGGGCCCATTTTAGCAGCATGGGACTTGCTTGGTAAGGTACGGTACGGTACGCAAGGTCGGTAAGGTAGGGTAGGGCAAGAGAGGACAGGGAAGGGAGGCAGGCAGAGGGACGGCGGAGAGATAGATGGAGGGGGAGAGGTGGAGGAGAGGGGG
The DNA here is from genome assembly GCA_003049485.1 of Ophioceras dolichostomum. Lineage (NCBI taxonomy): Eukaryota > Fungi > Ascomycota > Sordariomycetes > Magnaporthales > Ophioceraceae > Ophioceras > Ophioceras dolichostomum. Next base: position 1,132 of record PYST01000016.1, read on the forward strand.
GAGAGGGTAAGGGTGACAGAGCAGATGAATGAATATGGTGGAGTCCTCGCGGGCCTCGCCAAGCCGGGGCTGGCTGGGTGCGCGGTTGGAAAGGCGGGACGAAAAACAGAAATGGAAGTGGCAGAGATAGATGACGCCGCTGAGCAAGCGGGAAAACAACAAAAACACAAACATACCACGCGCTCTCCGAGAGATTCGCGCTCCCCACGTAGGCCCACGCGGCGACCTCGGGGTCTTCCTCGGGCCGGACGAAGAGAATCTTGCTGTGGACCAAGACGCCACGGGGATTCTTCAGGTCCCGGAACACCTCGCGAGGGAAGGTCGGGGCGTTCCACCACCGTGACTGCAGGCAGATCGTGCCTCCCGACTATGAATCGTCATCGCCGGTGTTAGTACCCGTTCTTCTCCTTGTGCTCTGGCACTTGCAAGTCATATCTCCGGGCTTTCCGGCAGCCCCCGAGGAGGGCTCAGGAAGACAACAAAGGGAACGTGAGGAATCAAGGAAGGAAGCTGGATCTAGCTAGCTGACTCACCCTCTCGCCCCCTCGGCTTGCAGCCACTGTTTCTTGCGAGGGGAAGTAGACACGGAACCTGTCACGGACGCCGGCGGACGCGGCTTGATCTGCCGAGCTCCCACCATCCTTTCTGCTGCTGCTGCCACTGCCACTGCCTGTTTTAGACTTTGGCTTCGCCGTCCTAGACTCGTACTCCTTCATGCCAGAATCGCCTAGAAAACCCAGGAACCCGATCAGTCAGCGAGCGAAACACACGTACAGCCTCCCAGAGCTCGCCTAGTATTTCTCCTTTCTGTCAAAAGGGTTTCCTCGCCGAAGCGCGCCAAGAGCAAGCAGGATTCCATACCGCTGCAGGCATTGTACAAGGCTGTCAGGATGCCGTAGTTGAGGGAACCCATGGAAGAAGCCTTGGCACGCAGAGAGCGGCATTTATTCGACGTTTGTTAGTCATTCAGTCACACCCAGTGAAGCAGCCGCAAACAAACACGAATCCGCCAAGACTTGGAAACGCCAAGATTTTGCTCAGCCTCGTGGGTGTTTCGTTCGTCGTAATGCCAGGTGGCCCACCTAAACTCACCACGAAGTCGACCTGGAGCGGACTTTCTACCGCCAAGCCCAGATTTCTGACAGCGCGACCGAGTCCACAGTATCCTAGGTGGAAACAACAGAAGTCAGCGAGAGATACGAATCACGGGTGGATCGAAGAACACAAGACAAGTCTTGGCGGGTAGATCGAGGCTCGGCCAGCGTCGACGACTTTTATGCCAAGACATAGGATGGGGAGGCGACACAATGCACTGAGGCAGAGATCAAGACGAGGCAACATGAACAAACTCACCTGTTCGTTGCCACGAATCGTTCGAGTGTCCTCCGGCTCTAAGATTCCGATCTCGGAGTCAATAGTGATTCGATTCCAAATCCCATAGAACCACCCGCACTACCGCTGTCTCTTTTCTTCAAACTCCTCTTGGCGAACGTATCGCCGTACAAGAAGAGAGGGGTGGAAAGGCAATGATACTCACATTGTATGGACGAAGGCGTATTCGGATGTGGCTGAGAAGTCGTATTTACGAAGACTCCTCACCAAGGCCTGGTCTAGTCCCTGAGCGGTTAGGAAGTAGCAGAGCTCCTCTCCGAAGGGCGTGAGTTCGCCAGCAGTAGCACTGGCATCACTGCCGAGTAAGGGTAGATCTATGATGAAGACCACCTGATATGCCAAGAGAGTAAGCAAAAGAAAGAGAGAGAGCAGAAGCACGACAAACGTAAGCAAGCAAGCAAGCTAGACGCGGATGCGCGTGAAGAACTCGGGAGCAAAGGGAAGTCGGTCCAACCGTAGAGAGGGGAGGGGATTTGCCTACATTCTCCATCACGCCCGTCTCACCCCAGTCGTAGGAGACGAGGTTGCCCGACGGCACCACCACACGGAGGTAGCCGGGAAACTTCAACAGCTGAAGCTTCGAGTGCATGCAGCCCATGCCGCTCATTGGAGGGAAGCACAGCCTAGCGACTCCCTTGGCGCTCTCAACAACTGCCGCTTTCTGCTCACGACGCGCCCGGCCACGTCAGTCCAAAACTCGCCCAGACCAAGGCCGATTCACAGCCAAGGCAGAATATCCCTTGGCAAGGGGAGATTTTCAAGACATGAGGGGGAAGGCAAAGGAGCTAGAGAGGAAGGACACGCAAACGTCGCTCTTGCCAAGAGGGGAAAGAGGGGGGAGAGGGTACACGCGGCCTCAACCGGCTCTAACTCACCTCGGCGTCGTTCCCCGCAAACGCAATCAGCGTAACCCGCGTCCTCGTCGGGTCGACCTTGGTCCACAGCCACTCGGTGTCCCAGACGAACGAGCTCAGCACCGCCAGCTCCAGCGAGTCCTTCTGCAGGATCTCGTCGATCTTGATGTCGTCGCCCGTCCGCGGCCCGCCGCGCAGCCACGTGCGCTTGACCACGCCCTTCGCGAACGGGAGGCTAGAGCCGCGGCGGCCCGCGCCGATGGAGGGTGCTGATGATGACGGTGACGGTAGCGACGAAGATGCGGGAGCTTTCCCAGACGCAGCAGACGCAGACGCGGAGGTTCCAGGCCTAGGTCTAGGTCCGGAGTCGATGGACACTGCTGATCGATAGGCGTCGATTGCCTGGCGGAGGTAAGGAGGAACGATGCCGGCCGGCCTTGGCGGCTGCTGATGAGCGTCCTCCGTCGAGACCTTGGCCCGTTGTCGGGGACGGTCCTCAGCCGCGGCCGAAGCAGAGGCGGAGTCCCCAGCGTCGAGCTCGGCGGCCTTCCTCTTCTGGAGTCGGGCCAGGCGCTCCTCCTCCATCTTTTTGCGATCCATGCCGAATATTGACCAGCTCGCAGAGGAAGAAGAGAGTGTGGTGGCGGCGGCTCTGCTGGTTGGGGCTGCTGTATCAGCTGCAGCATCGGAAGACCCCGCTGGAACTGGAACTGCAGCTGCCTCAGCCGGTGTTTGGCTGCTTTCACTGGCCGTCTCGTCATCGTCAACGTCGTCATCCGACGACTTCGTCAGGTCGATCGCAGCAGCAGCGGCAGAGCCCACCGCCGCCGGCGTGGGCTCCTGTCCCATGGAGAGGGCGATGGCCTGACGAAGCGCCTCGTCCTCGTCATCTCCGCCATTGAGCTCAAATAGCTTGCCGGGGTCCATTTCCTCGAAGAGGGTCAGGAATACCAAGGGAAGACGCCAGCAGCGCCAAGAACCTATTTTCCGTAGAATCCGTAGGAGAGGAGGACGCGCTGTACGGATGATGGTAGGCAATTGTCGCGATACCAACACCCTAGACGCGTTGGGTTGTGGTCGGGCACGCAGGTGAATCGCGCGAAAGCATGTGATCAACTCACTTGTCAGCTCGGTCACATGACTGAAACGAGATGCGAGTGCGCTCATGGTCATGACGTCATCGAAGAAGTGAGAATTAACTCCAGCGGGTTCTCTTGTCTCGCTCAATTTCGAAGTAGATACGAATAGTTCCGCATAGGCACCTCGAGTAAGGGGGGGGACATGCGCTAATACGCTACCCGCGGTGACATCGGCGCTCCTGGGCTCTCCCGGGAAAGTCAGCGTGCCAGCTATTCGACGAGATAGGGAGACGAAAGCAGACTGACGGAAGAGGCATCGATCTACAGCCTCAAGCCAGTATCCCTTTGATCGGTGATCAAGACATGATGTCTCAGGATGTTGGGCTTTGGTGCACTTCTCTCCGGGATTGTAGGCTACACCGATCTAAGCGCCATGACAGATCTCTTCTCAGTCTGGTCAAGCAGTCGGACAGAAGCTCCAACGGTTTCGCAGTCGTCGAGTGGAGAGGGATTTCCGTCGAATGTCTACCAGCTAGCGCACAGTCCATGACGTCTACGAGCTGAGGAGAGCGTACCAAGCGTTCACGATTGCTACTCCTAGGAGCCAAGGTAGCCTATGCTTACCTCTATCTATATGAGTCTTTTTGCCATGGGAGAGGAGCAAAGATATCATCCAGACCATATCGTCCTCGAAGTATAGATTGGAGCTTACCAGCTCTCCCCATCCAAGTCAGGCTCCACGACTTGACAGGAGTGCCTCACGGCATATCACCAATATGGCGCCCGAGCAACGCATCAAGCGAGTAGGCATCATTGGAGCCGGGGCGGCTGGAATGGTACGTTTATGCAGATGGTATTGCCTGTCCGAGCCACTATCACCCAACATTGCCCCTGGATCTTCCTCACTGGCACTCACACCCACCGCTCGCGTAGTCCTGTGCAGCCACTCTAGCCCAGCACCCGGAAAAGTTCAAGGTGACGGTCCTAGAGAGGGCATCCGTAACTGGAGGCCAGGCAACGTCGATATCGCTCGATGAAAAGAAGTTTGGCGCTTCGTGGATGAACAATGGAGTCCAGGGAGGCTCGCCGGTATGCTTGACACCCAGCTCATCCCTTGCCAGGGCCCAGGACAGTCGCATCTGCAGAGTCCAAGTAGGGCACGATAAGGTACCTACCTACCTAGCTAGCTATCTGACAGCTTTATTCGTTGTGTTCCGTTCACATAGATCTTCAAGCATACCTTCAACTTCTTCAAGAAATACGGCCACGATCCACAGGAGGTTCAGCTGCAGGTATCCTTCGGCAAAGGCGTGGACGGCTTCTGGACGAACTGCTTCCCCAGCCAGCTCGTGACGCGCTTCGCGTCGGACATCAAGCGGTTCGGCGTGTTCCTCAAGCTCGTGAAGTGGACGATGCCCGTCCTCGGCCTCGTACCCATCCACATCATGCTGCGCGTCATGTTCTTCAGCAGGGACTTCGGCGACAAGATGGTCTACCCCCTGATCGCCCTCTTCCTGGGGACCGGGAATCAGACGCGCAACGTGCCCTCGGCCATCGTGGAGCGTCTGTTCGACGACCCGAACATGCGGCTGTGGCACTACGACCCGGACACGCTGCTGCCCAACCTGCCGAATATGGTGACTTTCGGCCATCTCCACGCCTTCTACGAGGACTGGAGGAAGGACCTGGTCTCGAAGGGGGTCGATATTCGGCTGAACACCGAGGTTGTTCAGGTTTCCTCCCGGACGAGCAAGGGCATCCTTCTTGAGACCCGCCATGTCAGCGGCAGTGGAGATGGAGAAGACAACCATAGCCAGAACGGAAACACCGAAAACGGCAACGCCAGGAACGCCAACGGTAACAGCGGCGGTAGCGACATCGAAGTGTTCGACGAGGTCGTCTTCTGCACCCTCGCAGACGACACCCTCCGCATCCTCGGCAAGTCCGCCTCGCGCCGCGAGCGGTTCGTCCTCTCCGGTGCCAAATTCTACGACGACGTCACAGTAACGCACCACGACCACGCGTACTTCCAGCGGCACTACGAGACGCAGTTCCAGCCGGCCCTCTGCGCCACCCCCAAATCCAAAACCCAAGAAGACCAAATCGCGTTTGCCAAGGGGCAGGACCCGTCGTCCTCCCCGGCCGGGTTCCGGCCGATGTACTACACCAAGTCGTACGACAGCCCGGACCGGTCAAAGATCGAGATGTCGTTCGACTGCAGCAACTACCAGCACCAGCTTCTGCGCGCCAACGGCCCCCGGGACGACGCCGGGTTCGAGCACGTGTACCAGAGCATCTTCCTCGACCAGCAGCGCGGCGAGAAGCTGTGGACGTGGGGCGAGATCGACGAGAGCAAGATCATCCAGCGCAAGTGGTGGCACCAGCTCGGGCACCGGTGGCAGCACTACCTCAGGGTCGTGCCGTGCATGATGTTCCTCAACGGGAGGAACCACACGTGGTTTGCGGGGAGCTGGACGCTGGTTGTGCGTAAAAACCCAACTCCTTAACCAAGCCCCATCTCGCTTTCCTCCCTCCCCAGTATTCACCACCTTTTTCGTTTGTTCTTTATCTCTCCCAAGTACCTAGTTGGCTAAGATGATGAATGTGCCCAGAACATGCACGAGCTCGCCTGCGTCAGCGGTATAGCCGCCGCCTACCGTCTCGGAGCAGAATATCAGAAGTTCGACGAGTTCGCCGAGACCTTCTTCAGCAAGTACCTCCTCCTATCCCACGGCGTCATCTATTCCAGGGAGGAGAAGAAGCGACAGCGAGCAGCATCGTCGAAGAAGTGAGCGTTCTCGAACTCCGTTTAGTTTTATAACCGGACGGTGGAGATTTGAGCTCGAAAGGGGCGGGAATGCAGCGCAGATTTGGAAGTACTGATGAGGCTTTTGAATTACTGGGCTCGAACGACTGGCTTTTGTGTTTAGGTACAATATGCTACACTAAGTTTTGAGTTTTCTTTCGCCCTCTCTGTAACCGCTGTATGGTGTGACCTCCATTTGTCGTGACCTCCATTTGCCCGTGATCCCCTCGTACCTATCGTACATGCCGTGACAAACCGAGGCTGTCGGTAACTCTGCATCTTAGGCATCTCTACCCTCGGTCTCATCCAGCTCCTGTTGCTCCCCTTTGAGTTGTCAGTCGCCCAAGCCTCTGGTTTGAAACTGTGGATATGAGCGTATGAGAGAACGGGCAAGTACCTTGCGATCCATATAAGGTGAGCTAGAGGAGCAGTGTTTGGGGTTAAGAGGAATATATGTGGCTTGTGACATTGTAAAAAGAACCATGCCGAGGTGTTCTGTGGATAGTATCGGATGGGAAGCCAACTACATATCCCCCCCAAAAATATTTTTTCGTCCTGTTGCTTTCGTGATATTTTTTCTTTGGTTGTGTGGTGTGTGTGCTTGCGTGCGACACGCAAGTCGGCCCAATGATCCCTCAACTCCTCGTCGATCCCACCCTTTAGACGAGACGACGTCGACCAGAATTATGTGAGGCCGGACCCTCTTCCCCTCTTCCTCCTCTACTGTATTTTCTCCTATTTTACCTCTATCAATCGCATCTTGTACCCCTCCTCTTCCTGATATTCTCCTTTCCCCTCATTGTGAGCCTCTCCCAACCTCTGGAGTTGGATCCAGAGCCCATGGTAAGCCGAGTCCCCCAGACTCTTCCCCTTCCACCCAGTGAGACCCTTGCGCCGCCTAGCAATGCTTTGCATAGAGAGACAAAGAAACAACCGGACTGACTCCCATGATGAAAAGCCCAAACAGCGGCGGGTATCATCGATAACAAATCATGTCCCGCTGCGCTTCGATAAAGAAAACCAAAAAGGAAAAGAAGTAACATAAACAACCAACACCACAGCCCCATTTCATGCCCATATCAAATGTAGTCGAGATAAGTCGACACAACCAGCCCAAAAAGCTCAAATATTACATCGAAGAAAACAGAAACATGGAGATGTAAAATGGGGACGATAGGCGCAAGGAAAGAAGGAACCAAGAATAAGAATGACCAAAAAAAAAGGGTCCATATGAAGGACATTTTCGGTGTAAACGAAAAAGCCCAAACGGCCGGAATCAAGGAATGGGTAAGTAAGAGAAAATAAGCAAATGCAAAACGTTGTCGCCCAAATCATCTATCCTTGTGATGGAGCCCCCGGATTACAGCTGTGGCCGGCGATCCACGCCATCCGTCCATCCATCCACCCATTAAGACGCCAAGAGTCGTGAGTGAACAAACTCAAGTACGCAAGAAGAGATGGGCCCGCCCTGATCTAGATATCCATCCATCCATCCATCCACCCTCACCCAATGCAACCCGCGCGAGAGAGCCAAGTTGTGTCGTCGCTGGCCGCTGATAGGCAAATCGTCCCCCATCGTTCCCAAAATGACGCCCCGAAGCCCCAGAAGGACCGAAGGAAAACGTGTAAAGCCAATAGAAAACAGGAAGATAAGAAAACCAGGAGAAGAAAAGGGAAAGATGCAATAAGTTGACTGTACGTGTGTGTATGTGCGAATAAGTGCGGGGGAAACAGTAAAGCTTTGGCGGCCGTTGTGAACGAACCAAATAAGAGAAATCTGCCGTGGAAAAGAATCCAAAGAGATAGATGATGATGATGACGGTGAGGGCTACGTGGTTTTGGCATCGGGCAGCCCAGGCGGCAGGTCCAGCCGCAAGACCCGACGGAGGGTCGCTTCCATTGCCTGAAGATCCGCACTAGGCTTCTCGCTCCCAGGCGTGGGAGGCGTGTAGATATGCTGAGCAACGGGCCGCGGCCCCGAGCCTGCTGGAGGACTTGGCGAGTAGAAGCCGGCAGGGGGGGAGGTTGTGGAAGGGACGGTTGTTGGTGGGGCCTTTGGCTTCTGGCTGCCAAACAGGAAATCCTTGAGGGCCGCGCTACGGTCCACGAAGGGAGACTGTTGTTGCTGCTGCTCTGGCGATGAAGCCTGAGCTCGGCCATCCCCACCTGGCCTGTCCGTCGATCGGGCGGCCCTGATGCGTTCTTGGTAGGGCGTGGAAAACGCAGGTCCCAGCGACTTGCTGAAAGGCGCGCCGTTGAGCTCTGCGGAGGAGATGCCCATCGTCGAGTTGCGGAGGGCCTGCGCCCGCCGACTCTGGGGGACCGGCGAGTCCTTGGCGCCGGGGGAGCCTTGATTGGCCTCTTGGCGGGGGGAGATGGGCTGTGAAGGGGGAGAGAAAGGCCCCGACATCAGCATCGTGGCGTTAGCGGAGCTCGCTCGGCGGGCCTTTGCCTTTTCGGCTCGGTCGGCTTGGAACAAGATATCGAGAGGAGATTCTTCACGGGGCTGCGGCCCGTCAGGGGGACAAGACTTGTGGAGCGGGGTCGGCATCATCTCCGAGTCGGTGGGTGGCGGCGAGGGTTCCTGGCTAACGGCCGGGCGGGGTGATTCCCGGGCAGTCGGAGATTCAGGGATCGACTTAGCGAGGAAGCTGGGGATTGGGAGAGATGACGGGGCGGGAGATGCGTGGAACGTCGCGCCCGCGAAGGCCGCGTTGGTTTTGGGCAAGACGGCCGTTTGAGGAGGCGTCCTGCCACCGGGCTTAACGGGACCAGGAGAGACTGAGACATTTTTTGGCCGGCCCTTGTTGGAGCTGCGAGGCTTGGGCTGCGAGCCAGGGTTTAGAGATGATGGCGCCGGGCTCCTAGACTTGCGCGGCGTTCGGGGGCCCTCGACGCCTACCATCTTATGGAACGACACGTCGGCGGACAGGTCGGCTGCGTCGTTTTCGGAGGCGTACGTCTTGCGGGAGGATATGGCAGGGGATTGGGTGGCATGCCGGGCTGGACGACGCCTGCCCGGCGTATGCCGGCGGTTCGGTTGGCTTGTTTGTTGCATCGCGGTGCGCGCAGAAGAGACTAAGACGGGGTGCGACGTAGATGCCGCCTCGAGGTGGCGGAGAAACGCTCGCTGGATGGTCGGGAGGGGACGTTGAAACCAAAAAGAAGCGCCAGGCCACCCGGAAAAGAGGAAAACAGGCTGGTAGAGAGAGACCGAGGGGAGAAGCACGGTAATTGAGTTGAGTGTAGGGTTGCGACCAGGCCTAGGCTTGCAGGCTGTGTTCTTGATGTTGCGGCGACGATGAAAGAGGCCGCCGAGGTAGCACAAGCGGACGGGCAAATGTGAGGGCAACTGGAGGCCGGAGGATGCGGTCGGACTGGTAAAATGTTGGATCGATTAATATTGCTAGAGTTAAAAGAGGCCTGCTTCATACAGGTCGGGGAAGGACGCTTACATTAAGAGACTTGAATGGAGTTGTCGTGAAGAGCGGGCTGGTGGTGGTGGCGAGGAGGAGGCCGGAAGGGAGGTATTGGGTTGAAGCTGAAAATGGGCGGCCGCGATGACGGGGGCGGGAGGCGGCGACGAATGCGCAACAAAGGTCTTGGCTGCCCCGCTCCGGATTGTAGCAGGCAGGTCAGAGGCAGGGCTGAGCACCTGGCTCAATGCCTGGTGGATGAGTGGCGGGTTCCCAGCCTATCGTTTGCCTGATAGCTTGTTCTGATTGGGTTTACAGGCTGCCTCGCTGGGACAATAGTGGGACTAGTGGTGGGACTAGGAGGTGAGTACCAGCGCCTGTGCGATAAGGTGCCCGCTGTCGTCTGGCTCCAGCGCGGCGGTCAGTACCCTGGGTGACCTATTCCAAACCAAAATCAATGCTGGATTGACAGGTACTTGTATGTAGAGTGGGGAAGTGAAAGGCGGGGCGGTGTGCGGGATCAGTTGGCAATGACCTGGGCAGGGAAGAGCGTGAGGCTTCATTATTAGGCAGTCAAGAAGGCCAAACCAGAGACTACATTTTTTCAATACCAGTGACTTCTTTATTGACTCGGAATCGCAGTCGTTTGGACGTTTGGAAGAAGCTGGTTGTAGGTACCTTAGTTTCGGCGAATGCATGCCTTGAGGTAACTAAATAAGGTATGAGCAACCTCTATGCTTTTTCATACCAGATCTCCGTCTTCCGTCGTAACTGCTGGTCTGGAGCCCATTTATCATGCTGAAGCAGCGTTGACCTTACCAACAAATCGTCCCCTCACTTCGCTTCAGGCAGCTCTCTCGGCGACATCCCACATTCTATTACTTGACGGCCCTGTCCGTTCGCAGCCCGAACATCTGCGCCGAATCACTCCGCGACGCTTCCGGAGCACAACATTTTCTCGACCCCGCCGAATTACCAACGGGACATCCCTAGCCGCCATGGCCGATGTGGACATGACCGACGCGCCCAGTGCGGCCGCCGCTAAGAAGAAGACGACCGAGGGCAAGGCCGTGGACAGCAAGCAGAAGCAGCGCTTCGAGGTCAAGAAGGCAAGCGAACCGCTCTCCCTCCCGTGCGCAACCGATCTGGAGAACTTGGAGTGCTGACTGGAGTCCGGTATTGAAGTGGAACGCCGTCGCTCTGTGGGCCTGGGACATTGTTGTCGACAACTGTGCCATATGCCGGAACCATATTATGGATCTCTGTACGTAGCGCACACCCGATTCCGGAGCCTTACTAGAGGCTCCCACTGTTTGTCGTCACAACCATGTGCTAACCGTGACTACAGGCATTGAGTGCCAGGCGAACCAGGCCTCGGCCACGAGCGAAGAGTGTACGGTCGCTTGGGGAATCTGCAATGTTCGTCCCCTCCAGCTACCCCCGTCGTACTTGGCTACTCCGTTGCTCACTTACGGGACGTTGCTAACTATATCTTGGAACGCGCTCTACAGCATGCATTCCACTTCCACTGCATTTCGAGGTGGCTTAAGGCGCGACAGGTCTGTCCCCTGGACAACCGCGACTGGGAATTCCAGAAGTACGGCCGCTAGGAATATGAAAGAGGAGAGGAACGGGCGGCGTCATGCACATGCGGGAAGATACAGACGGATGCATTCGCTGGGTGTTTCTCAAAACGAACATGAGTAGGTAGTTTTGGTAGCCTACTAATGGGATCTGGGTAAACGCGAGGCGGTGACGGTTGTGTCGTTGTAGCGCTAGCGTGTTTGTAACCTATCTTGACCCAACTTCTGCCTATCCAGATCTATCGCCGCTCATGTGCTCATAGCATGCAGTGCATGCCGCGCCAGCCGTGATCTTGATTGGGGTATCATCACCTCTGAAGCGCCTTCTCATCGATGACAACGTTTTGCGGTGTTGTGGTGGCCGCCGAGCCTCCGCCGACGGGAAGCCACTTCACGGGGTTTTGGTTGAAGAAGGGCCAGGCGGGAACGACGACGAGAAATGCAAGGGCAGCGCCTCCGAGGGCGATGTAAACGGCCAGCTTGATGTCTTGCAGCACATAACCGACCGCGAACGAGAGGACCTGCGCGGAGAGCCATCACGTCAGTGTAGACCATCTCAGAGGGGAAAGGCCAGCAACCAGGGAGCCAGGCCAGTCAGGGGGAGGCAGCAAGCAACGCACTCCAATGACACTAAGCAGGAGCGTGGCCAGGTTGTCGGCCAGTTTCTGGCCCTGGAAATCCTATTAATTGCATCACAGCAGCCAGGTCAGCAAGAATCAGCCGGCAAGAATCAGCGACCATGTTGGCGGCCTGATGTTAAGGGGATGGCGGTATTCCGGAGATACGCACAATTTGGCCCTCCGCGATGTCGCGCACTTGATCTAAAATTTGATCAGCCATGACTTGTGTGGTTCGGCTTGTTTGCGACTGTAAAGAACCCTTCCGTCCGTATGTCAACTGTCAAGAGGGCTAACGAGCCCGGTTGCTAACGAGGTTGATGAAAGGTCGTGCGATTGAAGGTTGAGTTTGGGCCTTCTGTCGACGTGGCTTCCGTGCTGTGGATCCGTCCAGTGACGTGCATGTACTTCTTCACAGCAAGCCACTGTGGTTCTGCCCTGATGGTACATACGTCAATGCTGCCGGCTTCTACAGCTCAATGGCCACCAGCCCCTCAGCGCAACCTCAATCCATCCCCTGCCAATGAGGCTGAAAGTTCAGGCCAGGCACATGCTGGAATCAGCAAAAACGGGACAGCCAACTCGGCCAACAAAATTTCTCCCCTTTCTTCGTGATATTCGATGTTTGGTAGGACCCATCTGATTCAGGCCCTCAGAAGCAGTGACGATCCGATGTCGCATCGAATCAAGCATAAACCGGTTCGACAGAATCTGAAAAACACTGCGCCAGTCACTCGCCGAACAGTACACGGCAATACGGCCAATTGAGGGCTCGTCTTTTGTCATGCCGGGACTCTAGCGTGGCGAAATCGCAGCGTAGAATCCATGAGAATACCAGATTGCTGGGCAGATTGCCATCCCAGTAACCCAGAGCCGGCAAGTCGGTCACCAGATCAGGGGTTTGCCGTTGTTGACTCCACTGTTCACTGGCCTATCTTCCCCGGTAAATGGCGCTAAGCTGATGCCTCAGCGCATCGGCCAATGCAGGTTTAATCCCCACTCAAGCAACCAATTTTTTTTCAGGCCCCAGGCCCGCTGAACGCTAAAAGGTCGAGACTCCTGTTCAACAACGAGGGAACCCTCCCGTCCCACAACCTCAGTTTCTTTTGTTGCCCAGATCCTGGATTCCATTTTGCACCTCACTTTCAGTCTCGACTCGATTTTATTCTTCTTTGAATTTGTCGTGCGGGTGAAGTATCCTCGTCTACTTCTTAGCCTAATACGTTTGGGCTGCCTCACCTCAGCACAGTCCGCACTCAGTCCCTCCCTCAATCCCTCCCTTGAACTTGCGTTATCGTGTGATTTGAGGGCTTCTGAACCCTCTTCATACCTACTACCTATATAATCCCTCACCGACCCGATACTGCCGGGTAGCCACATTGGGAATTCTCTCGGCCTTCAGGATATCGGGATTCTTTGAGGATCAATATCTAGGCCGATCAATCACGGGGCCCCTTGATCTGAGCTCGCACGGGTGGGCACCTAGGCTTTGACTTGAGCTGGAGCTTTCGGCGCAAAGTCGTCATCGACATCGCAACTAGGCGCTCAGCAAGCGTCCAAACCAGAACAGTCGTCAAGTTGGCGGGACTTATTGCTCTACGACTCTCTCTCTCTGCTTCGCTCGGCCCTGAGCTCTGGGTCTACGGCGGAGTCAGCCAGAAGCCTCCCTAACTGGTCGAATCACCGCGCCATCCTGAGACGATTCCCACGACCGAGCCTTTCGCCAACTGCAAATCGCCTGGCACCCAGGGCACCCTCAAGCTTCAAGGCTCCGCGGGCGCAGGCGCGCTCGAGATACGTTTTGAGCACCTCCACCGCGGACGGCACCTTGCCGCTCGCTGCCGTCTGCCTATGGTCCTCCCTTGAGCTGGTGCCTCTCACTATGCGAGTCACGGCGTAGCTTCGGGTTGAAGGACCTCCTCTCCCTCTTCGATCTCCTCTGTTCTGCCGTTAGGCAGCTCGTCTTTAGTCTGCCTAAAGCCCGCCCTATCAAAGTCTCCTGCTGCTTGAGAATCGGCTAGCAAAGAAGGACGCCAGCTCTCGAACCCAGCTGAGATAGTCAAGATGTCTGACCACGGATCCAACTCAGGCTACTCCACGCCAGTACCTGAGCTCGACGACCACCGCCACCAGACAGCTTCCGTGCCGCGGATTGACCGGCCTCGTCGGGGCACCTTTGATTCTCTGTACGGTGCACGCCAGCTCGAGGCGGAGGGCGCCAATCAGAACCAGCTTGACCCCAATCAGCCGGCTATAAAATTTCGAGACTTCGAGGAAGCGATCGTGGACGACGATGCGGCCGATACTTCGCCAGCGGCGCTGCGCACCCGGAGGCCTACCATGGACTCCATCGAGCGGTCCGTGTCTCCTCCCAACTCGGTGAAGGCATTCGCCGAGGCCCGCAAGCGTGAGCGGGGCCTTTCGGTGTCAGATGTTCGGGGCGACCGCAGAAACGACGAGCCTGAGCTGCTCCGCACGAACTCGGTCGCGAGCCGCGTCAGCCACAGGAGCCGACCACGGACCGCCACTGTTGATGACTGCGCCAGCATCCACACGAACAAGTCTGTCGAGGAAGACGTCTGTTTTCCGGTTCAGGAAGAGCACACTGGGGACCGCCTCAACATCGACTTCGACTACTTGGAGAATTTCATCCTCTCGGAGTCCGTGGCCCAGGACCTTGAGCGGCGGCCCTCGGTCAGAGTGTTCGACGATCTACGCCCCGGGACTGCTGCCGCCCCCGAAGGCCTTCCGATGGTTACCGTCGACGGCGATTTCCTGCAGGTCCCGTCGGACGCCTCTGCTGTGCTGGAGGAGAAGGCTAGCAGCATCAAGGACGCTGCTAAACCCACCGTCCCACCAAAAGACCTCAATCGCTACAACTTCTTCTCGTCTGCCTGGGAGTCGACAATCCATGCCCAGCACTTTGGCGACCTAGTTCTCCCTGGGGAGGATATCCGTGGCCTGTTCTCCTTTCCCAAGGGCGAGACGGACGGCGTGTGGTGGCTCAACGTGAGCAGCCCGACGGACGACGAGGTCCGTGGCATCTGCCGGGCGTTTGGCGTTCACCCCCTGACCATTGAGGACATCACCACCCAGGAGTCTAGAGAGAAGATCGAGCTCTTCCCCTCCTATTACTTTGCCTGTTTTCGGTCCTTCAATGTCGTGGAGGACGAGGACGGCGAGAGGGAGTTCGAGCCATTCCATATTTACGTCATCGTCTTCCGGGAGGGGACTCTGAGCTTCAGCTCCAAGTCAAACGCCCACGCATCCCACGTGAGCCGGAGAATTTCCTCCCTCAAGGACTATGTCGCCCTCAGCAGCGACTGGATCTGCTACGCCTTGATGTTCGTGGACACTTTTCTCTGTGCTGTTCTTCTCACCATTTCACAATCCCCCTGCTTTCAAAGCCCTAATCGAGTGTCCAGCGGCTAATATGTGATAATCAAACAGCGACGACATCGTCGACAGCTTCGCTCCCTGGATCACTAAGCTCGAGCACGAGACCGAGCTGATCGAGGATGAGGTCTTTGTTGCTCGTGACAACGACATGCACAAGTTCCTGCGAAACATCGGCCTTATCCGCAAGAACGTCATGGCAGTGATGCGGCTGCTGGGCGGCAAGGCCGACGTGCTCAAGGGCTTCACCAAGCGCTGCAACGAGAACTACAAGGTGACTCCTCGCATGGACATCGGACTCTACCTCGGCGACATACAGGACCACGTCGTGACGATGATGACCAGCCTGGGCCATTTCGAGAAGATGCTCTCGCGCTCGCACAGCAATTACCTAGCCCAGCTCTCCATCAACAGCACTAGCGAGGTCAGCCACACAAACCGCGTCCTAACTAAGCTTACGTTCCTCGCCTCCATCATCGTTCCGCTCAACGTCGTCACCGGCCTGTTCGGCATGAACGTCCATGTGCCCTGGCAGGACGACGACAACTTGATCGCATTCGGCTCTATCATCGGCTTTTTGGTGCTCTTCATTTTCGTCTGTCTGGTCCTGGCGAGAAGGCTCCGTTATATCTGAGAGAACGTGCTCTGTCTGGCGGGCCTGGCATAGCTGCTGTAATAGGCATGTCGTCAAGCGCAGGATGGGCCATCCTTTCCCTCGCCGACTTCATAGCTCTTTCTGTCGTCATTACATGGTTAGTCCGGAACCCGACGATGAACATCGATACAGCTGAAGCCAACTTAGCCATGATCCTTGCATTTAATAATACCCCCTTGGCGAGGTCTTGCGGTCTATTCAAATTACATACTGCGGTAGAGTACATAGACATTATTCACAACCAAGTCGCTTATTTCCTGGAGGGCTCTCTTTGAGAGGAGAAGACGAAAGTAATGGCATGGCTCGTACACAATAATCAAAACAACAAAATTAATTTCTTTTCTGAATACCTTCGTACCTACAGTAGGTACTTGCTCCGGAGCCGGTGGTGCCGGTGAGGTTGCGTGTGAGGTGTGAGCGAGGTCCGCTTGTTGTGGGACTGGCTGGACCCCCTGTGCTGCCGCTTCGAAAGCTCAAGCTCCTGACAAAAAATTTTGAGCCTCAACCAACCTCAACCACAGTCCTCACGACCAGTTTCGTACAAACTCGACAACGGACACTTCCTTTGTCCCTTTGCTCCTTTGAAAACAATTGCCGAGGGCACCTCTGCTTCCTTCCCGTCTTTCCACAATGAGCGCCTCCGCCGCCGACATCGAGAAGCTCACCGAGAGCGATAAGGCCGAGCTCGTACGTTTCGTTAACAACGAGACCCAGAGGTCCAAGATCCAAGCTCGTATGTGACCTACCCCATTTCTTCCTCCCACCCATCCTCCTATCCTCCAACCTCTCCCCCCCTTTTCGGTTTTGCGACAAGGCGCGACGGCTTCTTCAGGAGGTTCTTTCCTTCTTGGACCCTAAGCCTGAGCCTTCGCGATATCCTTGGCAGCTCTCTCGAAGCTTGAAGAATCAAACTGACCGTGTTCCCGTCTACCGATCTACCAGAGGTCCACGCCTTGACCGCGACCTGCTGGAAGAAGTGCGTGCCGACGATCAAGGGCAACACGCTGGATAGGGGCGAGGAGACTTGCCTGGCCAACTGCGTCGACAGGTTTCTGGACATCGGCTTCTTGACGACGAAGCACCTGAACAGCATGCGGCAGCAGCAATAATCCGTCGACCACATAGACGTCCGTCCGTCCGTATAAGCTTAGCCTAGCTAAGGGGGGAGATACTCTGGGGACGAGGGCGCATATCCGGGAAGTTCGAGGGTGGACTATCGCGATGGGCATGCTATGAGCACGCCGCTCATCTCGTTGATCCGCATGGGTGGATCGCAATAATGAATTTGGGCACACGATGCTGCCTTCCAGGCACGAGGCAGCACTGTCTTCACGGGATAAAACAGAAGGACTTGTATAATAATAGCCACACGACAAAACTTTTACGATACACCGCACGCGACGGTCTCACCCGCGTGCGATCGAGGAGATATTCCCGCAAGGGAGGCATTGAGGTGGAAGACGTAATGCTTTTTCATTCATTTTTTCACAAAGTGTCCTGGAGCCCGTGACCCTATATGACGCCGTTTAAAATGCACGTTGGTATCCCCCCTCGAAAATTTATTCCCCAGCAGCCAGAAAGAAAGACAGCTTTAGACGAGCGCCAACTTAGAAGCGGCAATGTCCAGAGCGTCGACATCGGCGGTCAGGCGGACGTACGCCTTCTTGGTGCCATCGGGGCTGTTTGGATAGGATGGGGGACGCAATGTTAGCGAACCTAGGGCTACAGTACAACAGGCCCAGAAGCGGAGGATATCCAGAGAGCGCACGTCGAAGCGCGAGATGGAAGGGGGGGAGGAGGGTCGCTCACCGGATCAGAGTGTTGATCTTCTGCACATCCAGGTCGTACAGAGTCTTGAGCGCAGTCTTGATCTGGGACTTGTTCGCCTTGATGTCGACGATGAAGACGAGCGTGTTGTTCTCCTCGATCTTCTTCATCGCGCTCTCGGTGTTGAGCGGGTGCACGATCACCTTGTGGGCGTCGAGCCTGGGCAGGTGCGGCACCGACTTGCGCGGGTACTTGGGCGACCTCGACAGCTGCAGCGTCTTAGGCAGGTGGAAGCTGGTGGTGTACCGAGCCTTGATCTTCTTGTGGGCGTGCACCTGTAGATCGCGGACCAATTTGGTCTAGAGTCAGCCACCAGTCTCCCATTCCACCGCCTAGCACGGCCGTAACATTCGTCGCAGGCTCGAAGAAGGGTAATTGGGAGCTAGGGGAGACAGAGAGACGGAGACGGAGACGGAGAATTGTCAGAAGAAAACGTACACCCTTGAGGGCAGCCTTCGCGGCAGCTTTGGCCTGCTTGGAGCCCTTGGGCGCCTTGGAGGCGCCACCTATTCACAGAGAGGGGAAGATGCATCAGCAAGCGCCCTTGGTCCAAGAACTCGCAAAATCTGCTGCTGCCTTTCGACGATGCATCATCACGGCCATGACTGCCGATGAAGGCCGCAGGCCACTCCGTCAGGAGTGAGGAGAGCTGCGGGCCATTCGCGCAAAGGGAAGATCGAGAAGCGAAAAGGGTAGAAAATGGCGGCCGGTCGGCTGGTTGATCAAGTACCTTTCTTCGCATCCTTTGGCGGCATCGTGAAATCTGCTGGCTGGTTCAGGGTTAGAGAGAGTCGTCGTTGAGTCCGTCGAAGTGTCGCTGCCAGCCAAATTTCGTGGTGGTGGTAATTTTGTGATTTTGCTTAGGGTTTCTTTTCAGTGAGAATACGCACAGACCATCACTGCCGGCGGGGCTCATTGGCGGTGTATGATTGGCCAGAATCGCACCATATCCACACCCGTCCCGTCCTTAATCAGGCCCCAGGTGTGCGGATAAACCGAATGGACGACGACAACAACATCATCTCCCTTTCCAAGAGCATTCGTCGCGAAAAGGACATATGGGCGCAGAAGCTCTACATACGAAGGTATGGGCCTACAAAGGGCGAAAAGGAGTCTAGCTGCCGGCCGTCCGCCAAAGGCGATTCAGAAACCCAGGTCTATCACGAGGAAAGCAACCAAATCCCTCATCAACACCCACCATCTCCTCGAGAAGAAGAAGCATCAGGCTCTCAGGAGGGGCGACCAGGCGGCGGCGGCCTCCGTCGAAAATGAGATAGCCGCCCTGGGTGGGCTAGAGAAGTACCAGCAGGCGAGCCTCCAGGGACAGAGGAATGATCGGGGCGGCGACAGTTCGCGGGTCCTGATGGACTGGCTCAGGCAGCACCCAGAGCAACCACAGTCACAGAAGCGGCCCGACAATCTCAACGGGGACAACCCAAGGCTTCGCCTGCGTATGTTGGAAGTCGGGGCACTCAGCACCGAGAACGCCTGCTCACGCAGTGGGTTGTTCGACATTGCGCGGATAGACTTGAACAGCCAAGGCGACGGCATCCTGCAGCAGGACTTCATGGAGCGCCCTCTTCCTCGTGACGACTCGGAGCGGTTCGATATCATCAGCCTCTCCCTGGTCGTCAACTTCGTCCCCGACCCCAGGGCACGTGGCGACATGCTCCTCCGCACCCTGGAGTTCTTACGGCCGTCGCCATCGGCCGCAACTCAGTCGCCGCCGTACGCACCGAGCCTCTTCCTGGTCCTACCTGCGCCCTGCGTGTCCAACTCCCGCTACCTCGACTCGCAGAGGCTAGAGGGAATCATGCAGTCGCTGGGCTACACCTTGATGCGCTCGAAAACCACGCAGCGGCTAGTCTACTACCTGTGGCACCGGGCGGCGGACCTGCCGTCCAGGCGGGAGGCTTTCCCGAAGAAGGAGCTTCGTGCTGGGGCCACACGGAATAACTTCGCTATAGTGCTATGAGGCATACTGGCTCCGCGGACGATGCAGAAGTGTTCTTCGGGTCGATGGCTATGTCCTGCATCTAAAGCCTTAGCAGAACACTACGATTCAGGACATCAACGGTGCATTCATCAACGAGTTCCTCTCTCACGTCGTCGGCAAGCCTACGAGTCATGAGATGCGCTTCGCATTCCTCCCTCATCCAGCCAGACCTATTCGGGAGGAGCTGAGCAACAACTAGGTCGCGCACGTCTCAATATTGACACGAGGCACGTGGCTCTTCTAGCTACAAGCGCTATTGCCGCTCCGGCATGGCTGGGGACACATACTCCACGAGATGTTTCGGGGTGTCAGTGTTCCGAACCTCATTGCTATCGAGTCTGTTGGGTCTGTGGGGTCTGGCGGCGCTCCCGTCCATCATCTCAAGGCCCCGAGGTGCCATGAGGCAAGGGTAAGAGCAAGAAGCCGCTGCGCCATGTTCTAGACTCGCGGCTCGTCAATTTCTCGGGACAGATGACCGCCGATGGCACCAGTGTCTAGCTCAGATTAGGGGGAAGGGACCCTGAATTGAGCGAATTGAGACATGCCATGGGGGGCAGGCCATCAGGCCTCTTGTGGCTGCATGAATATCACATCTGCCAATAGCCGCTTGCAGGTTGGCCAACCAACAATGTCGTGGGATTTGGTCACCCGACTTTCGATATATGGAGGGGTTTCACACTCTTCCCAACCAGCGCATCCGGCATTCGCAGCTGCTGTGAACCCTGGGTCAAGCCGATCATGAACGCATCGAGGTCGTCGACAGTAGTGGGAGTGAGTCGGGCATGGACAGATGCTCATTTGGGATAGCGTCACATCCGTACGAGAACAGACTGTGATCGCCATGCACCCAATTCGTTCACGGGGAGGCGGCACAGCTCTCGATATCGATACGGCACTCAGTAGACGATGGTTGGGTGGAAGCACGGCTCGACCGATCCCGTGCCACTCACCAAGCATGCAGAATGAATCACATCTCGAACTCACCAGTCTGTTAGTCTGTCTATCACAACTGTCTAGGGATTGGAGGCCATGCTGGCGCCCGTCGATCACTCGTTGTTAAGCCAGTTGGCCAGCGCAGCGAACCGTCCCGAGCGTCCTACGGTAGCTATTAGGGGTGGTTGGCCAACCAGAGAGCCCACGGAAAGAGCCGGGGCCAAGCGGCCAACCAACCCAACTGGATCGCCGTGGGGGACCGAATGATAGATAGCAGGAGAGAACGATGCACAACAGCTGCACAGCAGCAAGAGTCAGCCGTTGTAGCGGCAGAATCGTACCCGCGGAGTGCCCAGTTCGGCATCGCGGACACCCACTTTCGGCGAATCACGCGGTTGGCGACGGCTCCAAGGGGGGAGCCTGGGCCGGGGCACCCGCATGGAGTGCAGCACCAGCATGGCCTGTTTGCGCGAGTTTTACAAAGTCGTAGACGCGGGTGCCCAGGCTCCCGTGTTGAGATCCCTCCCCCCCCCTCCCCCCCCCCCAATGTACCGATTTAACCCCTCACTGGTCATCTGATGGCGAGGCTGCCCGGATTGGGTCAAATTGGATCGATGTGGACTCAGGTGGCCGGTAGGTTCTCGCGGGCAGCCACAGTCAGTCCTAGCACAGGTCCTGCGAGTGGGTTAATCTAGCCCGTGCTTCTGCCACTTGCCTCTGGCTCGGGTCCTAGAACTGTTGATGAACAACTCATCCGCTAGAACGAAATTTCGCGCTACTTTGAACGCCGGCCGCACCTATCCGGCGGCCGGGCGGGTCGACTGTTCGGTCCCAGGCGTTCTGTAGAGCCAAGACCAATAAAACGCCATGGCGGCAACGGAATGGTCACAAGGTCCCAACTAAGTCACGTGCGCAGTGAACTGCCTCGCATCACCAACAGCTTCTACGGTTGTCTGTCATGGCCAAGTAGTCAAAATGAAGTTGCGCCAAGAGTCGACGCTCGAGGGGCCTTTACAACAGCGCAGTTCTGCCCTTATCGTGATTGCCCAGTGGTCACGATGAATCTTGATGCGCCAGTGCGATGTCACAGCTGCTCGAAGCTAGTAATCACTACTCTGTGATTCTCCTCCACTCCCAACGGCAACTCGGGGTTCCCGGGCCTTTGGACGACGAAGCTCTGCATCCCTGCGCCAATGGCAGCTTCGACCTCCTTGACGTTGTCGCTGAGGAAAAGCCATTCGCCCGGCGGATCCTCCGGGTGCCTGGCCGCGATCCTCTCGTAGCTAGCGATCTCGGTCTTGGGCCCCGCGTTTACGGTGTCGAAAAAGTCAGTGATGCAGGGTATGAGGTCAGCCGGCTGCGAGTTGGTGTGCGCGAAGAGCAGCTTCTGTGCGGGGACAGAGCCCGACGAGTAGATCATGATGCGGAGCCCAGCCTCCCTCCATGCCGAGAACTTCGGGGCAACGTCGGGAAACAGCGGCGCACGTAGCTCGCCGCTGCTGTATCCATTCTCCCAGAGATACCCTTGGAGACTCTTGAGATACGACGCCTTGACATCACGGCTCATGAGATCCTGTACGTGGTCAGCCAGGGCCGCCTTTGACGCTGCAAACTCAGCCGGGAAGGCGTCTCTGTACTGGGCGAACTCGGGGCTATCCCACTGAGACTCCAGGGTGCTAGGCAACACATTCAGCGCGTATGGAAACTGGAATTTGGTCGGGGCCGTCAGTGACATACATCCAACACAGAGGGCTCGCGAGTGCTTCGCTGAGGAAAACAACGATCGACTTCGTCCTTCGCCTCAACTGTTGAAACGGGCCTGCCCGAGACGGGAGAAACACGAAAAGAGTTTGCATCAGACAGATTGGAAAATCTCCGAAAATGACATAAGGAGACGGCACCATATTGCCAATGACGATGAAAATAAAGGAGGGGAACACCGGTTGACGGGAAACGGCCGGCAGCTGGCCCATCAACAACCGGCTGGTCGCATCAACAAGCCAGTAATGATAGTGACCCCGCAGGACTTGAAAGGACAACTCCTCACGGAGTCCTCGCAGAGAAGGGATGGGCAGCTCACGAGAAAGAAAGAAACCGAGAGAGGATTTTCCTTACGAGGACGTCCTTGACGAATGAGATTGGGCAGACTGTGCCTTCTGATGGTGCAAATACACATTAGCCAATATGTCCAGGCTAATGCATATGCAGTACTACTACAACAGCATCACCACCCACCACCACTTGGTCCTTTTCAGGTTGGGCTGATGATCGCTGTCGGGAGTTGGCAGTGACATGGTGGGATTGCCGGACCACTGACTGACAAAAACGCGATCGATTGGCTTGTTCTCCAACTTGGGAGGGAAGCGTGCATGCACCCAAGCACACCCCGAGGAGAGAAGGAAGGATGGAAAAGACAGGAAGGACAAAAGGAGAAGGGAGGGTCGCGGCCTCACCAATATCGAGGAGCACCACACGGACACGAGCAGTGGATATCGTGTCGGCGGCCATGATGATCTACCACCCTATCCACGGGTTGACCAATGCTGGGTTTGGGTCTCGCTTCCGCTGCCTCGCTTGCTTGCTTGCGTTTGCCCGCTTGCTTTTTGCCTCGCTCGGTACCTACCTGGTAGGTACCTGAGGAATCTGGCAAGAGTGGGAGGCTCTTCTAAACCGGCGGTGGTTCGAGGCTTCAGAAACGACAGGGCATGCGAAACTGAAGATGTGCCGGACGGCTTGGTCAACGCGCGAGGCGGTGAGGCAGATCAGGGATTTCAGAAACCCGGGGATGGAAGTCGGTTTTGTCTCGTGTGTTTTTGGCGCGACAGCGAGCGTGTGGCGACCACGGCAAAGGCGGTATGCCTGGAACGTATTCCGCAGACGATGGATGCAGTGTCAGGCAGAAAGAAGAAATTTCTTCCAAAAGGCCGAAGAAAAAATTTTCTCCTCCGGCCGGGCCCCGTTGGCGTTCCTCTCAAGACTCCGGAGGGCACCTAACAGACGGCGGTGAGGACGAGAAAAAATTTTCTTCCTTCCTTCAGCCTGAACTTGAGGCCAATCGCCGGTCAATCACTGGCTCGGTCGCAATCTCACCCAACGCCAACGGACACACACACAAGGCACACACGTACACACCCATTCGCCAACCCGCTTGTGATTATTCACGGCGTCAACTTCGGCAACGCGTTCGAGCGTGGGTTAGGTGTACCTTCTGGGGGTTAGAAATGGAGAAATTTTGGTGCTCAAAGAGGCGGTCAAGACGTGTATCCCTTACCGGAAGCGGACCGTGGTGGGCACTGGAGGGCTTGTGTTTGATGCGAGTTATAAAGATCCATCGGGAGGGTGCCGGCGGGGTGGGGCCTTATGCTGGCCGCGAGCCACTAAGCTCAGAACAGCAGCCATCTGGGGATCATCGAGATATCATTCTATACCATCGATGATGTTGTTTACTTTGGAATGCCTTGACTTACTAATGATACTATAGGTACTGCTTGTTATCGTAAAGACCTCTCTTCCAACTCGTCGGAAGGATTGTTCTCTAAAATATAGTGCTTCTTCATTTGGAGCTGCATCACGGCCCCTCTCCAGCATCCCTTTGCATATCCGGTTCTGCAGCTAACATCGAAGTTGGAGGGTAAGCAGGCAGACAAAAACAAACGAGGGAGAGAAAGAAACACAACACCCAGCTGGCACGGCGACGGACGGCTGGCAAAAGTGCTTGCTTGGTGCTGCGATGGAGTTCATGCAAGTTTCTGGTGCACTAAACCCACCAGGAATGCGAGCGAGACAGGAGCATGCAGCAAGCAGCAAGCAGCATGGCGGCAGGTTGGCTGGCCAAAAAAATCCATTCATTCATCCTCCAGCCCGACGACGCCTGCTGCTTGCATGCGTGCTGCATCCGCTCCATCGCTTGATGCAAGCGGTCGGAGCAAACAAAGAGAGGGCTGGCCATAAACAAATCTGGCCACGGCAACCAGCCCATGGCATGATCAGAGATCTCTCGCGTGAGGCAGGTTTTGGATCGAGACAACCTGATATCCATCGAATTGAATCAAAACCTCCGTTCCGCGGAGGTGGCAAAATTCATAGGTATCCAAAGCCAAGTCTCACTTCCAGTCCTCCGGCGATCGGTGCCCGTCCCAGGAAGGAGCGACTTACCGGTATGGCGGCACGGCAGTATGGTGCTGCTAGCCAGCAGACTCGCGTCGATTTTTTTTTTAAATTTTTTTTTTGCCCTGAATTTTTCGCCCCCTTCTCCTGCAGTCGTCTTCGGCCAAACGCGAACCACGGACGGGGCAGAAACAAAAGGCAGGCAAGCGTGCAGGCCCAGCCGTCCTGGCTGGCACCCACACCAACGCATGGTTGGGCAGATAGACCCATCATGATGCAGCATATGCAGCATCAAAGGAAGACACTTTGCTGCAGCAAGCGCTCGGGGAAGGCACGGACGGCCCACCCAGTCCAGATCCTCCCCACCGCCATCACCACCACCACAAGCAGCCAGCGACTTTATCCTATCGTCGCTCTCTCTCTCTCTCTCTCTCTCTCTTTTCCTCTTCTTCTGTGCGACCATTATCTGCGGTCAGCTTTTTATAGGGCGGAGAGGGGTTGTTCCCGTCGCGGAGGAGAGGAAGGGGGTGGACATGCACGCCTGACTGGCTGGGCTGGCCAGGGTTGGTAGGCTGGCCCGTGTCGTGTCGTGTTTGGTGACGACGGGCCACAGGCTAGCCACATATCTTTAGAAGACGGGTTGTTTGACGTGTGAGAGAATCGGACAGGACCCGGGCGTCAAGTGCGGGCCAACAACGCGTGTATCAAACTCGTCGCGGCGAACGATCGACCGCTCACAGATGACAGTGTGGGCTCGCGGGGCTGGTGGACTGGAAGGACTGTGGACGGCATTGACCCAGCCCAGCCAGCTCGCGAACCCAGCCAACCAGGCCAGCCCAGCCCGCCCCAACATCAAAGGAAAATATAACTTCTTGACCGCTACATCGGCATTATCAAGACGGACTTATTGCACACCCATTGGATGCTGAGGTCGTGTTAAGCCATCCGGTCCCATATCACAGCCACTGCCGGTCCGTCAGAAGGAGAAAAAAAACAAAAATGAAATAAAAGAATTCCAGTAAGAAACAAAAGCTTCTTTCTCTGTTCCTTCGCGCCGGCCGGTCGTGAGCGAACCGGTTGAGAATTTTTGGGGCCAACGGCTTCCGTCCCACCACCACTCGGGGAATTCTTCCAGCGTTGCTCTCAGACAAGTCAAGCTGGCGGACGGACAGTCATCAGCCATAAGATGAAGCTGTCGGAAACCCAGGGGTCCTTGTGAATCCGTCTCTCTCTCTCAGTTGACAGTTGGCATGAATGTTCACGTCCTCCGTAAGCACTAATATCAAAGAACCCAACAGAAATTCCTTATGGGGAGCAAGTGAGCACACACTTCTAAATGATGCTGTCGCTTCCTCATTGTCTCAGACCGTCTCAATGTCAAGCAACTCGTTGGGAAATGACCTCTTGCGTCACACGACCATCGCGGAGATGGCGTCGTGACTCGTGGGGCCGCCGACCAGCGGCTGGCAGCGGCGGGGGCACGGACAACCTGGGGATTGCGATCGGGTGTTAAATAATGCAATCCTAACGTCAAGAAGGGACGAAACATGGACAACCCCATCCACACTTCCCAAATCGTTCGGTGGGTTGCGTGGTGGAAGTGGCTCATCGTAGATTCTTCGAGCGACTTCTTTATTTTCTAATACGGGAAACAGCTCGGAAGTCATGTAGGTAGACAGGTATACCACATCTTATCCAAACGGGGGGACGGCCCCGAACACCTAGTCCGAGAATGGGACGAAGAGGGGGCGTATCGCCTCGCTATTTGATTGATAGGTCCTTGATCTTTGCCACAGAGAGGCTTTTCGTTAGCGTGTCATGTTTCTC
Source organism: Ophioceras dolichostomum (assembly GCA_003049485.1). Classification (NCBI taxonomy): domain Eukaryota; kingdom Fungi; phylum Ascomycota; class Sordariomycetes; order Magnaporthales; family Ophioceraceae; genus Ophioceras; species Ophioceras dolichostomum. The sequence goes on from PYST01000016.1 coordinate 27,620, forward strand.
CATTGACCATGAAGAAAGGCAGATAAGACGCGACCAGTGAAGCTCTGATATCATGAAAGGATTGCTGCAAGGGAGCAAGGGAAGCTGGGCTCTGGGGCACGGGAAAGGATGGGGAAAAGAGAAAAGGGGAAAGCTCGACAAAGGTTCATCGGGCATCGGCAATCCCTCCCCGAGATCTTCTGATTTTGCTCCACGCATGCACTAAACATCGCACACAGCACGCAAGCGCAGGGGCTAAGGATTCGAGAGCTTCACAAGAAGCAGCACAAAGAACCGAGAGAGTGCGGGGTTACGCAAAAGCAAAGCATGGACTGGCCTGGCACGACCTGGACAGGGTTCTGTTGAAGCTTGTCGACGTTTCCAATTGATTTCGATCATCAGGTCCGTCTGCGTCGCTTTGATAGCGGCAGCGGCCGTTTCATCGCTGGAGGAAGATGGGATGTTCACCCCGCTCGTCATCGTCCATTGCTGAGCATCCGCCAAGCGGTTTGCGCCTCCCCTGGTTTCCTGGGGCATCAAAGGCACAAAGGGCGTATGGACTCTGGGGTCTGGAATGGGAGGATGATCGAGGGCTTTTCCCGGCGTTTCTCGGCAAGCTTCGTATTGCTCCAAACTCTCTGTCTCTCTTTGATCAGAGCTCTCCTCTCTGTCTGCCAGCTGGCTGGCCCCTCACTCCTCAAATCCCTTTTTTCTTCTATGTACCTGAGACCCCGACTGAGGAGACGATGGACCTGATGAACACACGGTCTTATTTTAGTAGACGCCGCCGGCTCCTCGTTTGGTCTGGGGCGGATGTCTCTCCCGATGCCGTCGCGCGCGTGGATGGATGCACAGCAACCGCGCAACAACGAGCCGACGAACGAACGAAAACGAACGGCCAGACAACCACGAGCCCAGCCTGTGGCCAAGCCAAGCTCGCAAGACAAAGACAAAACAGAGACAAGGGGAGGAAAAAGCAACCACACCTTCCCTCGCACCAGCCGTGGTGTCGAGCCAGCAGCCACACGCCAGAACAGGACGGATTTGCCATTAAATTTGCTGCAGGTCGAAAGGAGTGCATGTCGGGCGGCCAATGGCTGGCCGCGAAGTTGCTCAAGTGAAACAGAAGATGCTGGAACCATCCTCCCATCGAACTTGTTGGGCGTAAGTTAGGTCCTTGGAGCCAAGCCAGATTGGGTCTGGGTGGAGTGGGGCGCTTTTGTTCTGGCTCCTCAATGCTCTCCTGCTTCTCCTTGCTGCTGCACAGACGCAGACGGACCTGCCGAACACGGTAGACAGTGTGAATGGTCCGCGATGGGACGGGTTGGGACCCGGCGAGGACATGTGGCCAGATACGCTTTGTCGCTACGGCCGGTTCACGTAGGCTACACAGTAGCTTCAATGCTAGAAAGCTACCACCTCAGGATTCGCTTCGCTGGCCTTTTTTGTTAGGTGGCTCGCGGGGAGACGACCCTGCGGCCTGGGGCGCTGGGCTGTGGGCAAGCAAGGGAGCTTCCTTGAGGTTCCTTGAGGATGGATCCGTGCCAGCATGACGATTTGTGAACAGCGTGGCTTATTAGCTTTTCGAGGCGGCGATGAGAGACATAGACTCTAAGCTAGGCCCTGTTGGCCCTTTTTTGTTCACAGTCATTCACGTTTGTTCTTCAGCAACAACAACAACAACAACATGAGGACCAACGGGTACGGGAGACCTTTGGCCTTGTTTGTACTGTAGATTGACCGCCGACTCGAGCTCCGTTCGCCCTTCATTGGAGAGACAGGTGCTGCTGTGATGGCGGTCCTCAATGCTCCATTGCTCCATTGCTCTCTCGTTTGGGCAGCTCGTGCTGCTGCCAGCAGCAAAGCCAGCAATGGGCGGTGTAGAAAATCCGGGGGTCCTCGCTTCTCCACTGGTCGTGAGATTGCCCCCAACAAGACACCAAGAGTCTCGATCGTGTACACCGTGCAAGCAATGTGGCATTTCCTACGGGGCACCCTGAAGCCAGAACATCATGTCGAGCCAATCGAACTGACGCTCGCGAGCTGGGATCTCCAGCCGGAGAACGCCAAATTTTCAAGGAACACTGCGCGCTGTGCCTCTCCGTATCGGGGTACGTACTCCTGTACTCTGCGGATCCCCGTTGCTGAGATACCGAATGCCAGCATGCTCCTGCTGCTTACTAGGCTGCGCTTCCCGCATGAGTCTTGTATATCTTTAGCAGTGGATCCCGCTGCGCAATCGTGGCGCCACCCTCGTGACCCTGTGATTCGCTCCCCGGACCCCTGTCGCCCCAGGCCACCATCATCCCCAACCGTGACCAGAGCTTCCCTGCTGGCGGCACACTGCACACTCCTTGGTGCCTTTCTAGCTGCCTTTCTGCTGTGGACGAACTGGCTGCACCCCCGTTGCTGAGCGGCGGGGCCAGCCGCCTGTGCCAGGCCAGTGCGAGCGCCAGTGGCCGGCCAGCGCCACTGGGGAGCGTGAAAGCAGTGATGACCGCCAGTGTTTTCTCGAGTCGACTGCACTGTCTGGCCCGCCGAAAACGTCGGTCAACAGGCCAGTGTTCGCCCACGTCGCGGGTCACTGGGTCCACTCGAGGGATTCAATTTGGGTTCCCTCGAGCATTGATTGTTGTTGTGAGGTACTTCCAGTCGCACTGAAGGACCTCTTTCTTCACACTGAAGCAACAAGTCCCTCCCCTCCCCCCTCCCACCACTCCCCCCGGCCCTGCCGCCATGTCATTCATGTCATTGCATGTCACCCTCCGCCTCCGCTCGTCGCTCGAGTCGCCCTCGGCCCTCCAGCTTACTGGCCCAGCTCTAGCGGCGTCTCCCAGCTTCTCTCTCATTTCCCCCCCCATTCGCGCATTGCGAGACATTGCGAGCCCATTCAGGAAACGACACCTCACACCTGCCTGCTGCTAACGTATTGACTCCACCGATCCCCATAGTTTTGGCTGCACCACCCTCTCGCATCCCTCACTTCAACCTCCTCCACCGCTCTCTCCTGCATCTTCTCTCTCCTACTATTCCCTTCCTCCTTCTTTCCTCCACGCTTCTCTCCTTCTCCCCTCTCCACCTTTCCCATCCCCCTCCGATCTTTCCATTCGATACCGCTGTTTTGATATAATAAAAGCTCGACCGCCCGGTCAAAGGACGGGACTTCCCTTCTTTGCTCCGTTGCTGCTTGTTGGATTTCGCCGGCCATTCCGCTTCTGTGCTGCCTCCGCTTTATCCTCTCTGTCAGCGAAGCTCTCTCGAGTCCCACGTCCGAACTTGGTCCAGTCCTCACCGTCTGCTCTTTGTTCTGATCGCCTCCCACGACCGAGACATCACCTGCTCTTCCTCCTGACGAGTCGACTCCTCTTCTCTCGCAAACACGCATACCCGCAACCTCAAGCAGAGAGCAGCACAAGCGACAACAGCAACACCCTCGTGAGCAAACAAGAAAGTAATCGGCGAATTCCTCTCCTCCGTCCGCCTCTTGTCGAAGCCGAAATCGAATCGAAAGCCTCCGTCACTTGTGGCAAAGTCAACCAGAGTTCTCTACAAAACCAACCAGAGCCACCTCATCATTGGCTTCCAGCCAGTTCAGACTGAACAAGGGGGTTGAAGAGTCACATACTCTTCACCAACCTGTTCTCGTGTCACAAGACCACCCCTCCGGATGTTTACCTCTCAGATCAACCAGGTGCTGCAATAGCTGCCCATCATCGACAAACTGTTGGAGTTGGGAGTTGCTGCCCACCTGGTCCTCTTTCTGCTGCCTCCGTTCGGGGCCTTCTCTCCTCGCCGTCCCCGTCATCGGCATTCCGATCCGGCCAACCCACCCGTCAAGATCACAGGGTTGTCGCTTGGTTGCCTCACTCCCTGCCACCCCGCTCCGCTCCGCCCTTCGTCGAGTCATCCGGCAGACCACTCGTCTCCTCGCGCGTTAATCTCTACGTATAATCGCCGTCCCAGGACATTTTGGTCTTGCTCCGAGTCGACGCCAACAGCCTCGACCTTCCTCGCTCACCTCTCCTTTCTCTCTGCGGCCCGTCGTCCATCACGAACATCACGCGGCCTAGCAAACCGTCATTCTTTTGACAATTCCCCTCACTTCCGATGCCATCTCCATAACGACTTTTCTTTTGTTCTCCTTCAGGACCTTCGGTCCGATCTTTGACGAACTCGATATTCCCACCTTTTTTTTCATTTGTTGAACTAGCCGGAAACCGCCTACCCTATGAGCCTCTGACCGTGAACGATTTGGAGTTCTGTTTGTTTTCGTTTTGTTACTTGTCGCCTTTGCGCTCCTACGACTGTATATCCCTGCTCTTCTTCATCCTCTCTCTCTCTCCGTCAGTTCGCATTCGCCGCTTCCCGACTCCCTCGCCGGATCGGATCCTCTCGCCTTCCACATCCTCAGCTTCGGATCCGTCTACGACCGGCCGTCCTCTCGTTCAACTGTTTCTCTGTACACCAGCCTCGGACAACAGTCTACCTCTGCTTATGCCGAGGACAGCATCATCATAGACGGGACACAATTGGGATTTGGGGAAAGGCTTCTGCGACTGTACCATCACATCTTCTCTCTCATACCTCTCGCCTCTCCATTTTACGCATCATAACATTATCATTTTTTACTCTCTAATTTCGATACCCCACTCCACTTCCTCTCCCTTTCCACACACAATCCACGCACACACCAAGCGCCATGGAGTGCTTGCGAGATAGGTTCGACACTGGTGTCGTCCTTGACGGACGCTACCAGACACTATCTCCTCTCAACCATGGCTCCTTTGGGATGGTCTTCATGGCGAAGGACTTGCGGACTGGCGAAACGGTCGCTATCAAGTGCCTGACGAAGAAGGCGGCTGCGGACGAGTTCGGGCTCGAGCTGGCAATCGACGACAAGTCCGAGGAGCTCACGCTGCACCGGCGGTTGGGGAAGCATGCCAACATTGTCAGCCTGATCCACTCGTTCGAGACCGACGCGCACGTGTACCTGGTTCTCGAGTTCTGTGGCCGCGGCGACCTCTACGAGGCGATCCGCCACGGCTATGGGCCTCTCGAGACGGAGCACGTGCGGCAGTTCATGCTCGAGCTCGTCGACGCGGTGGCGTACATGCACTCCAAGGGCGTGTACCACCGTGACATCAAGCCCGAGAACATCTTCCTGACGGAATCCGGGTCGATGAAGCTTGGCGACTTCGGGCTGGCCACGACCGAGAAGTGGACGCACGAGGCCACCGTCGGCAGCGACCGCTACATGTCGCCAGAGCAGTACGATTCGGCTGGGGCCGGATACTCGCCCGCTCAGGCCGACGTTTGGGCTATTGGCGTTTGCCTCCTCAACATCCTCTTCTCGCGCAACCCGTTCACCACCCCGACCGAGTCGGACCCGCTCTTCCTCGACTTCTCCCGCGACCGCCAATCATTGTTCGACGTCTTCCCTTCCATGTCGCAAGATACTTTCCAGGTGATCGTGCAGTGCATGAACCTGGACCCCAGCCGACGGTCGCTCGATGGCGCCCGCGAGGCCCTGCTCCGTGTCGTTAGCTTCACCACGCTTGACGAGGCCCTCGATGACTTTTGCTCTGGCGAACGCCGCACCCTGGCCACATCCAACCGCGAGCCGCTCCGCACACCCTCGATCCAGAGCCCCCAGCTGGACAACGGCACCTTCCCTTGGGCCAAGGCTCTGCACTCGACCCCGCCTCTGACTATCCGCCAGCTCAGCATGATCCCAGACGACAGCGAGAGCTTCACCGAAGAGGACCTGTTCTCCAAATCGGCCGCTACCACGACCGACTGGTGCTCGGCCACCTCCGGTCTGACTCCTTCGCTGGACTCTGTTCTCAACTCGAGCCTCGGCGCCTCCATCAGCTCGCTCACCATCGACCGTACCAAGCAGCTGAAGGCTGGATCCCGCGTCTCCCCCATGGCTGGCTCGCTGCCTATTACCATGTCCAAGCCTCGTAACCAGTTGGCCATGTCGATGGTTTTCGGTCGCAAGGATGGCGTGTCCAAGAGCTGGAGCGACATGTGGGAGGAGGACGAGGAGGAGGCCGAGGAAACCGAACGCGCCCGCCAGCTGCAGAACCTCAAGGAACTCAACTCGCGCACCTGGAGCCACGAGAGCCGCACTGCCGTCATCAACTCGCACCTCGACGGCGACAATGACGATACCCCCCGCCAAGGCCTCTCTCCCGCCACCAAGGCTTTGTCGTTGGTCTCGGACCATGTGCCCTCAATCGAGCACACCATTGCGAACAACATCGATGACGATCTCGTTGCGGACGGGTTCTTCTTCCAGGATGAGGTTCTCGAGGAGCAGAAGCAAGAGCAGAAGCAACCGCAGCCTCGACATGGTCAAGGACCGGAGCAGCTTCCAGCTTTGGCTTCTCGCTACTCGCCTCCCTCCAAGCGCAGCCCTGCTGATAAGTGGGCTGCACTTGGCGAGCGGCGTCGGGCATACACTGGCTCGAGCTCGGCTGCGGCCTCGGTCGCTGCTCCGGCGCCCAAGTCGTCTCCAGCTCCCAAGTCGACTGCGGACGTCGTGCTCCGGACGGGCAGGAGCCACGGTTTTGGATTTTCGTCTTTGGGTCACGGCGTTTGGGATCATTATAATATCGGGCATCATCAGTCAAACAACCATCACTCCGCCAATTCTTCAACTTCACCTTCGCACTACACCTTCAACACGGCATACCACAACACCAGCAGCCTTTACAACAACAACAATCATCACGGCAAGTGGAATCCGGGCAAGGACCGCATCAAAGAATGCCCTTGGAACAAGGGCAGAGACTCGAACTGGCGTCGTGACCGACGTCCAGAACTCGACCTCGGGTGGGTTGGTGGCTGGTAACTGGGAAGGCTTTTCCTTCCGCACCGCCGCCAATAGTAGTTGGGCTCTTCATCTCTCATGTTGCTTTCTTTATCTTCATTTCTTATCTTCTGTTTTCTTATGTTGCGACTTTTGGATATGAACTCTCCTGGCTTTCTCCCTGCCGACTGACTCTCGGCAAATCTTCTCACACGTACCCTCATCATCCACCTTTACTTCGCTTCAACAAACCGCCCCTTCCTTTTGCTTCTCTCCACCAAGCTGTCGACAAGATGGGTCAACGAATTTTCCCCTCTCAAACTTTCCTTGCTACTTAATGGCAGCGATGCCATTCGTCACTCAACCCCAAAAGAAGAAAGAAAAAATTTCATGGCACGGCGGGATTTGGGAAAGGAAAAAAAAAGACAAGACTGCACATTTGCACAAACACTTGCAAAAAAAATCACACCGGGGCACACCTTCTAGCTACAAAGATTGTTGGATGGGATTTCTTGGCTTATTTTTCTTGTTTTGTTCTCTCTCGGGGGGGAATCCTTGGGGGACCCTTCTTGTCTACAACTTTTTCTTCCTTCTCTCAACATTGCAAACACACACGACACTCACACGCACACTTTTGTTTTACGAGAGTCACACGCACACGCACACAGCCTACAGAGTTCTCGATCGGTCAAAGTCAGTCCGAGTCGCACCGTTTGTTAAACGGGAAAACGGAAATAGGGAGATTTGAATGTAGCCCAGCTCGCTTCTTGTGTATTAGATATCATATCCGGTAGAGTGATACAATTCCAGAAGTTACCCGCTCAGCAACACCATTGTCCTATCTCACATCTGCCTTCTGTGACGTGAAGTGACGTGATCGAAAGATGAGAAACCGAACTGAACCGAACTGAACTAAACTGAACTAAACTGACTTTATTCTTCATAGCACCGTGCTTCCGTCATTTAGAATTTTCTTTTGGCTTCTGCTCCTGAGGGTAGTGCAAGGGGAGGAGAAGAGAAGGACAAAGGAGGGGATGTGAAAAACAGGTGAGTGAGTGAGAGAGTAAGTGATACGTGTCGTCGCGTCGATCGCGTCGTGTTCAGGGGAAACGAGGAGTCTAGACGGGCAATGTCGCACGTGGAGGGTGATACACATTTCCTTGTGATACGGAGAGGGGTAGGTGAGGTGAGATGAGGACTTAGGTAGGTACAGCAGGTATCTAGGCAGGTCGGTAGGTCGGCATGTAGGTTCCGTGCCCTAGAGGAAGCTCTAGTGTTACGACTCCTGTTTCGCCAGTCCTTGACACGATCGGGAACACAACTCTCTCCCGTTGTGCCTGCCTAGGTACCTAGGTACCTATGTAGCTAACTAGGTAGGGACCTACTTCAACACAATACGACGGCTGTCGGCTAGGTATCTACTACACAAGTGCTTACCGTATACCTTGAGGCCTGAAGCCTTTCGCTCGTTGCACGGGGCATCCATCCCACCAACTGACGCTCACCCCCAAATCCCGTGCAATCGCTCAGCTCTGCGAGTGGACGCAATGATACAAAGGAGTTCGGATTCGCTCTTACACATCACATCCTCCCCCTCCCTGCTTTGTTATACCGGAGTGACCAAAGGTTGACCAAAGGCGTAATCCCACTCGAATCAGGGGGCCGTCGGGGGCCAAACCGGGTCTCACCTTCTCTCTCACACCTCTCCTCGGGCTCAATCAGCCAGACTCTATGTGCCTCAGTTACCTACCTAGGTGGTACCTACCTACTCCTGCGAATGACCGATGCGGGTGCAGTAGGTGAAAGAATCCTTGGAATTTGACGGGAGAAGGAGGATGATCCGAATCCGATCCAGCTCGGTGACAGTCTAGTCTCTAGTGTTGTGGAGCTTGTCAGACGGAGGGCTTGACGCCTGATGAAAAACGGGGGTCGGACGGGAGGTTGGCTTACAGCTTGCCTCTCCAAGTTCCAGGCTCTCTCTCTCTCTCTCTCTCTCTCTCTCGCTGCCTATCTTCCTGTCACTCGATTGGCAGCTTCGAACAGGAGCGAGGCACCGGATCCAACTCCTTTCTCAGATCTCATCTCAAGGTGCAACAGTGCCTACCTACCCAGATGATATATGATGGATTGTTGGTGACGAGTTTGTACTGAAAATACCTGCTCCCCCAGCAAACTTTCCTTTTCCATTGACGACCATATTCCCTATATCTGCCATGCCATAAATGACCGTTTGGCCAGAAATATACAGCGACTATTACTCCAATATCCGTATATGATTATCAAAGATAGCAAGGTGGGCTAGGGGCAGGGGCATGGTGTATACAGTGAGTGGTCGGTCTAAGCAAGTGCCTCTCCGTTTGGACGCTATCACACACCCGGACAAGACATACATTCAACGCCCCCCCTCCCACGCGTCCACCAAAATCTCCTCATTCGACACCGATGAGGCTCTTGGGCAGAAACGCCCAGACAGTGCCGACCAGGGAGAGGACGGCAGACGTCACCATCAAGGTCGAAGCGAAGAACCTCTCCCTATGGCTGACCTTATCGCCAAAGAGCTTGAGGTAGAACGCTATTGGGAGCCTAATCGTGGTTGGGCCATATCTCTATGTCAGTCTTGCAGGTCGGAACGCAGAGCATACAGAGCAGGTGGTAGTACATAATAGGTAGTAGGTACCAGGCACCAACCAGACCAGGCAACGTAGAAAACACACGAGAACTACGAAAGCCACGATTCAGAAAAAAAAAAGGTGCTGCATAGAAATCGATGGTAATGCACTCACGTAACACAAATAGTGAAGCACAGCGCACTCCCCATGAAAGCCATAATCCTATCAAAAGCCGGGAAGAGGATCGAGATGACCAGGAAGGTGAGGATCGTGCCGACCCGGATGGCGGCCTTGGTGAAGGCGTGCGTCGGCGCCGCCGCCGCTCCCGATCCGCCCGAAGCGGACGCATCGGACTGCTGTTGCTGCTGCTGATGCTGATGCTGATGGTAGACGCCCAGGACCACCTCGGCCGTCGTGATGATGGGCCGGGCGTTGAGCGGGATCTTGGTGAGCGGGATGATGGCGATGAAGGCGCACATCAGGCCGGTCAGCACGCGCGGGTATCCGCTCGTGGTGAGGACGTTGGACGTGATGGCGTCGAGGACGTCGTCGCCGAACATGAGAATCCCGGCTACGGCTGCGGTGGCGTCTAGGAGGTACTGTGGTCATGCCGTTTTGGTGAGTCAAGGTTGCTTGACTTTGTCCATTCTTTCCTCCATGAGTAGGATAAGTGACCCAGGGGCGCAGACAATCCAGGGGGGCGACATACGGTAAATGAGAACGTGACTTTGACGGCTTGGCTGTATCGGTAAGGGTGGCGCATGTCTCGGTATATCTGAAGACTGAAGAGTTAGTCACGCCGAAGTTCATTCGAAACCCCTAAAAGCGGTCGAGTCTGGCTGGGGCATAATGATATGACTTGCATTTGGGAAGACACCATGACCGCCCCATGGAGACATCAGAAGGCCGAATGACAACGGGAGGCTGAGCCAGTTTGCTGGGAAGAGGTAGGTCGCGGCTGGTTGGATGAGAGAGCCCGGCGTAGTCGGCTTGATCAAGCCGTCAACGACGATGATAAGGATAACTGCGTAAAACACGGGCGTTAAAAGACAGAGCATATGAGAAATAGGGGAATAAGGAGTCACCAACTAGGAGTTTCGCGTGAAACTAACTAGAGAAGCAACAAAAGATGCCGACAATGCTGGTGAACGACAGCAGCCGCAACGGCATGAAGCTGAGCGGCATGAGGATCACGGCGCAGAACACCTTCCACTGCACGACGCTGAGCACGCCGGGGAACAGCAGGTCGAGCGAGTCTGCGAACAGCACGATCAGGGCGACGCAAGCAGCCAGGAGCTCCATGGTGAACAGCACGCTGGTGGCGATCCGCGCGCGGCTGCCGAACGAGATGAAGGCCAGGTCCGAGAAGGTGATGAGGCTTGCGTCGAGGTCCATGCACTTGGCCAGGAGCACCGCCGTGTAGGACGTCACGCCCGCCGCGAAGGACAGGAACACCATGCCGCACAGCCAGCCGGCGTACCTGATGCCCATCGGCAGGCTCAGCAGGCCGACGCCGATCAGCACGTTGATCGAGTTGAAGATGGTCTGCGGCAGCGTCGACTGGCCCTCGACCGTGAGCACCATCTTGCCATCCTGCTCGACCTCCTTGACCAGGATCGGCTGCACCTCGTCGTCCGGCCCGGCGCCGCCGCCCTCCTCCGGCGCGGGGAGGAGCGGGAGGGGGATGACAACATCGGTCGGCAGCAGCCCCTCGGAAGGGGGCGAGCCCTCTTCGCTCGTCGGTATCGCGCCATAGCTGCCGCGGAAGAAGGAACCCCTGAAGGAGCCGTAGCTGCCGACGACCTCCGGCGCGGCGAGGTGCGGCGGGATGGCGAAGATGGACCCGGACCGCCCGCCGCTGCTGCCGACCCGGAAGGAGCGCAGGAGCTCGGGATCTATGGACTTGCGCTCCCTGTCCCGGAAAGTCTCGCCTTGCTCGCCATCACCGGCCGTCGCCGCGTGGTAGTGTGGGTGCAGCAGCTGGGAGGTCTCGCTGGGGCCCGGCTGTTCCACGCCTTCTGGGAAGGCGGAGGAGGCGGTCCCCGTCGTCGCGAGGTGCTGTTGGCGCAGCAGCGAGACCCGCTGAGACGCGCGGGCGACCGGCGACCTGCCATATTCGATATCCTGTTCCTCGTCGTCGCCGGCAACGTAGTCGTCGGGTGGGGGCGGGCCGCCTAATGGTGCCTGGTCTGGTGCGAAGACGAAAGAGGGCCGCTGAGGGATGACCTCGGCGAAGCCTGCTGCTCGAGCCCAACTCCTCGTGAAGGAGCGGATGCTGTTGACGCCGCCGATGTCAGCGACGGAGGCGAACCGGTCCGCCACGGAGCCCCTGCGCGTGTGCCGTCGCAGTTCTGTTAGCAATAAGAACGTCGAGTGTGCCCCTGGAGCGCTCTGGAGCGCCCCTGGAGTGCCCTTTGAGTGGCCCTGCGCAAGGCCTAAGAGTGAAGAGGACGGAATTCTGCCACCTTCTGCGCCGACGGAGCCTCCCTGGCCACTCCACGTTGCTGTCATCGCCGAAGTCCTCGCCGCCGTCCTCGAGCAGTGACTCGTCCTCTGCGAACTGCACGCTTCCCCGGCTCCTAGCTTCGATCGAGGACACGCTGCCTTGGCGGTGGGGGGACGTCCCGCGCTCATACTCCTCCCACGTAGTGGGGTTTCTCGAAGCCATGTTTGCGGGGGATTCCACTCGACGCCTTCGGAGTTCGGCGTCGACAGCAACCACACGCAGTCTCTAACTCGGAGAGTTCTTCGTGCGTTCTTCTTGCGTTCCTCGTTTGGGAACCACCGAGCTTAGGTATCTCGTAGGTACAACGTACGTAGTAGACCACCAGGGCGAGTTTTACCTAAGAATGAACGGTCGGGCCGAGCTTGCTATCTCTCCCACTAGGGCCCACTGAGAAACGGTTTTGATGGAGAGGCCAGGGGCCCTTGGAGACGGATAGAGACGGATAGAAATAGTTAAGTTTATAAACTTGGGACTAAGGATTGGGACTAAGGACAGAGAGCCGCGGCGACCTGCTGCTTGGGTCAAGACTTGTGTCGAGAGAGATGCCAGATAGAAAGATAAGATCCAAACAAGAACTGGCTAGGAGCTGGAGAATTCGAGCTACGTAGCGGGTGCGGTAACTGAGGGCAAGAAGGGAGTCTTGAATCAAGAAACTACGGTGGATCTTCTGGAGACTGGGGTCGCTCGTGACAATATTATCCGTGCAAGCAAGCAAGGTAGCTGGAGGCTGGCGAAATACTAGCACTGGCAGATAGAGAGATAGGCGGTTTTGCATAGTGGAGGGGGAACCCGGTCTAACTAGACGAGCTCCACCATCGCCGCTCGTGACAGAGCATCGCAGATGGATAATGGATGGATGGCCTGACGCACCATCACACATCTGCATGGGGATGCACCTACTGCAGTAGCGGGAGGCATGAAATGCAAGAAAGTGTAAAGCTGTGGTGGGTTCACTGTGTATTGTGTGCTATGGTTGTGTGCCATGGTTGTGTGCCATGGTTGTGCGCCAAGGGTTGCATGTCGGGAACTACGACTTGGAGGCGCTGCCGAGCTTGCCTTGTTGCTGTGCCCGATTCGGAGAAAAAACGAACGTCACTGCAGTGAGGAGGAGAAGGAGATAGGACGGGAGACAGGAGACACAAGCAGATCATTCAATACTTGCCGCTTGGTGGTGCTTGCAGCCAGCTCTAGACTGTGTAGCTGGTGGTGTTAAAAGCCCCGCTGGTACTAGCTGCGAATGCGGGGAGCAACCAGTGATCCGTCGACTTGCCGTCCAGCGGAAGCATAGAAAAAAAGAAAAAAAGGCGAAGACGAACGTGACACTGAAAAGTTCTTCGGTGTGGGTTGCGTCCGCGTCTCTTATCGGGAGCCGGTTGGCCTCTGATTGGGCAATTGATGGGTGGGTTGATGATCCATTGACGATGAAGAAGAAGTGGTGGGGGCGGCTTGCCATCCGCCAGCTGAACATCAGTTGCCTGCCTGGAGATGGGCCTCGAAAGAAGCCAGTGGAGTTTTCTCAAGACATCTGCCATATTTGTGCTCCCAGGCCATGTTTGGTTGGGTTACAAGGAGCCAAACTGGATGTTGAAGATGATGCAGTGTGAGGTTTCCTGCACTCCGAGAGAGAGGGATGAGCACCTGGTCCGACTGTGGCCCCATCTACGGAGTACCTAGCCTCGAACTCCTCTTGCCAGCTGGTCCGTATCTCGTCGCGGCGAGCGGGGTGAGCTTTCCTCAGTCGTCACGATCGATTACGCATGCGTTGCGCCGTGGATATTGGGGCTTGGTGGCCTGTCCATCGGGATGCGGCATTGAGAGAATCATAGGCCCTCTATGTGCTAAGGGTGGCGCGGTACCTGAACTTAGTCTATCGAGTAGGTGTACTGTCCAAGTCTGTCCGAGTCTGTCCAACAATGTGGAACACAACGACGGACGCAGCAAGTAATCGATGAGCACAAATATGAGGACAAGTCGGGTATTTCACTCAATGTTACGAGGCTTTAATGTGAGATAGTTCTGAAGTAGGTAACCTTTAATATCCCGGGAGACTGTACGCTGCTCCGCCAGAAAGCCGCATATCATTTTACAGTTCTATCTGCTTTCAATAGTTATAGTGTTCAGCAAGATCTTTAAATAAATCACCTAATGCCAGTCAAACAAACGCCAGACGTTCTTGAGGCTGCCTTTGCTATGAATGTCAAGAAAAGGGGGGAAATGAATAGGAACTGGGGTATGTCGTGCAGCGAGTGTCCTTCACAAGGTCATATTTTAGCACCACAGTCGGTGATAGAATGAAGAAGGAAAGTGAGTCAACAATATCAAGCCTGTTGTCCAACACTTGATCGTCCCCAAGTTGCAATGAGTGTATTGTACTAGCTGCCTACCCTCCTTCTCTGATGCGCAGCTACAGTCGTAGAGAGCAGAGACCAGACGGTAACAGGCGCCTCCTGCGAAGTTGAGGCGGTACTCGAGCACCAAGCCAGCCCATGCGGAGCCGTCAAGTACCGGATCAAGTGGTTGGGGTACGGGCAGGATCGCAGCACCTGACATCTCGAGGCTTGCGTTCTGTGGGCGAAGTGGATGACGCTTCGGGACGTATGGAGAATGCCATCGCGGCAGAAGCGCCGTCGTGTAAGTTGAGTGGATACAGCCGTACGGCAGCGAACGGCCGCTAAAATGAGAGTCCGGGACATGAAAAACAAGACGATCATGCTGCAGATGAACGGCTGAGGTGGAGCGAGCTTGAAGCTCGATGACGGACGACGGCTAAAGAGGGAGAGACTGCCTGCTACGAGGAAGGTGAGGAAGGCTACTACGCTAGTATATGGAAGAAGCCTCCGGGGGCGGCCGCTTTGCTCTCTGCATCTTGCTGGGGCGTCCTCGTGAAGTCGACGACGACGTGCAAGTCACATCCTGCCGTGCCGGAGATACGACCTCTGCACAACCCTAATAACGGAGCCTGATTGGCTCGTTGGCTCGACCCAGGAATGCGTCAACCGACCGAGAGGGAGGGAGGCCAGGCCAGGCCGCCCTTTGATTCTCATCGGAGAGGGCAAGGTCAACGGCAGAGATTGGGTCTGAGACCGATTTTTACGTAGATGTAAAGCGGGATATGGGCGGTGGAACCTTGACTTCGTTAGTCTGTGGTACAGAGACGACAATATCATTTTGCCGTCTTCTGTTCACAAAACTCCCCTTCTCACTTACCCGCACCTCAAGTCCATATGCTACTACCGGGTTTACAATTGTTGCCTCCCCTTTTTCTCTACCGCTATTTCTACAGAGTATCCAATAAAAAAATCCACCATCATTCTTCTCTCTATCGAGGACGACCTGGCGAGGAACGGACAAGCATGGCAGCATCCCAAGCTCACGTTCGTGACTCTGTCAGGCAGATTGATGGTAACTCGTGGCTCGTGGGAAGCAAGCATATCATCCAGCTCGTAGACCAAGGCCAGAACCCTCCCCCATAGCACCAACACCTTCGGGGAGACAAGCACGTCGGTCCATCCTACATTCTCTATAGCGCGCCTAGCTCGTTACCGCAGACGTGGCCGCTCCCAAACGATGGCCACGTCCGCCAGATCCATGACGCCGGCGACGCGTCTGCCGTTTTCGCATCGGTGACGCTCTCAAGGCGAAGCTCCGGGCTCCTCGACCCGCGCCTTACGAACACGAAGCCCTCGCTTTCCTCTCCAAGAAAAAACTAAGCTTCGAAGTGCCCCGTGTTCTCTTTCATGCTCAGGAAGGCAACACCACCTTTCTCCTCGAAACCCGCATCCCCGGCCAGACGGTCAACGAGCTGTGGGGTAGCATGGCCTCGCCGGGAGAGAGCAGGTGGCAACCCGCGTCGCCGAAATCGTCCAAGAGCTTTCGGCAATTCGATCCGAGAGTTTTACGTCAGGGCTAGTCGACTATACCTGGATGAATCCTCTGGTCGAGACCCAGGACAAGGACTATTTGCTGGAAGCGCTCAGAAAGCATTGTACATCCCTGAGTATGGACTGCTCTGAGTACGTCCTTTCCCACAACGACCTTGGGCCCACCAACGTCATCCTCGACGGAGAACGGATCTCTATCATCGATTGGGACATGGCCGGGTTCTGTCCGCTGGAGTGGGTGCGCACCAAGTTTTGCCGTCTGTGGAGTTATGGCTGTCGAACGGGCAGTTCCAACAGTTGATGGCAGTGTTACGGTAGAGGAGGACCATCAATACAGGATGCTAGTCGAGCAAAATCTAGGGGAGATGAAATTCCCAGAGGTGACAGAGGCGTACAAAGATATGAATATGTAGAGTGGTCTTTTCAAGGAGATGAAAGCGAGGAGGGGTACAGTTTTTCACGTGAATGATTTCCACAGTCAATTCATGTTCCCAGCAACGTCACATTTTGGGACACTTTTTAAAGTCTATTGTGATCCGTCAAACCACAACAGCCAACCGAAACATCCAAATACTATCACCATGACCGAGAGGCTACACCCAGATTCTCCCTCGAATTTCCCAGAAGAACCTTGGCAGATCGGCATTTGATAAATGCTACGCAAACTGCCGGCCGAGCTAGAAAACTCAGGTAGCTAGGAGGGATGACCGACCCGGGCTGCCCCACCGCAGAAGTCGAGGCAGCCACGGCCATCGAATCCGCGAAGGGCAAGATCTCCCAGGCGGCCAGCCTCCTCGTCCCGGCCCAGGAGATCCTGACCCGGTTCAACTACAAGCACAAGAACCAGCACCGCCTGTCGAAATGGTGGTCCCAGTTCGACATGCTGCGGCGCCACGCGCGCAAGCTGGGCGTCGACGAGCTGCAGTCTGCATCGCGCGAGCTTGATCTCGCGGAGCAGAAGCTGCTGTGGCGCCGTGGGAAGAAGCGCCGGAAGGCTGCAGCAGCAGCAGCAGCAGCAGCAGCAGCAGCAGGAGAGGCGACAGGGCCCTCTCCTCAAGAAGCTGCAGTAGCTAGCTTGGAGGCGAAGGCGAGGTGGATGAGGGCATACATGGTCCCTCGAGCCTACATGTGAGTTATCTACCCCCAAAATGCCCTCAGCTTCGTCTGGTGTGCCTGGCTAACAGCGGCTGTTGGGCAAAGTGCCTTCTCCCAACTGGCCGCGGATAACCAGTTTGCCCATCTCGGGCTCCTCCTCCTAGGCGCACTAGCACAGGTGCACAGAGCTGCGACCCTGCTGGCTGGGGAGGAGCAGGGGGGAAGCCTGCAGGATATCGGAGAAGCAGCAGCAGCAGCAGCAGCAGCAGCAGCAGTTGATGCTGCCGCAGCTCCAGCATCCGGCACTGCGCGGGATAGGACGAACCGCACGGCACCGTCATTTACAGGAGCCTCGCCGTTGCTGGGAGGGGACGATGAGCTGGGCGTAGCCGTGTCGCGCGACGATGTGACGGGTCCCGCTCACGAGGAAAACGACGGCAGCCATGCAGAAGGAGAGAGGCAACATGACACGCGCCAGCTTGATGCTTCGCTTGATCGACCGCCTTCATCAGCAGTCAAGTCCAACATCAATAAGGACAGCGACAGGTCTAAGGAGAAAAAGAAGAAAAGGAAGCGCAAGAAGGGCGACGAGTTTGATGATCTCTTTAGCTCGTTAATGTGAATTTTCCCTATCGCCTTGGAATTTTTGGTCGGAGTGTGCTCAAAGACCTTTGAACAACTCAAGTCTCCTGGTACCTACCTATTGATAACTCCTGGGACTATGCACTTCGTTCTCCTGCACAGCTCATCTCACTGAGACGCGGTCATTTAGAGGAAGTCAATACCAGTACGAACTTCGTGAGCAATTCCGAGTTTTCCAAAAACAACTTTTTATTAAGGAATCTCGAGCTACATAAATAAGAGATGGGATATGAATAGGTAGGTTTAAAAGACGGAGGAGGTGGTTTCGGACTGATGACAACAAGGGAAAGAGAGAGAGAGAAGAAGAAGAGAAAGAAACAAGAGCCGCAAACCAATTTCACACAACATTGACCCTTTGCCCGACGCTTCGAAAGGGGTCGTTGTCAAGCAAGGAGACCTTTCCGACCAACCTTCGGCAGCCCCGCCCGCTACCGCCCATCTTCCAACCTACGATTCCATACGCCGACCTAAGTTTGTCGTGCCCACAAGGAGAACACGAGCAACAAAAAGAGAGACAAGCCTACAGCGGAAGACAGCAAAAGGCAAACAGAGATACAGAAAAGGATGAGGAAAGCAAGATAATTCAAGTGGAATAAGAAAAACATAAAAGACAACCAGTAAGAGCAGCAGCTACATAAAGAAATGAGGCGAACACCCTAGGAGAAACAAAGCTGCAAACATGGACCGCGCGACGCAGACCGCGTGTCAACTCATGGGCCCTACCAAGCTACCTACGCAGGATGTCCCAGGCGAGTGTACGACCAGATGCGGGCGCGCATATCGCCCGAGCCGGTGGCGAAGTAGGTGCCGGCCGGGCTGGGGGCCACCGAGATGACCGAGTTCTTGTGGCCCTGTAGCATGAGCTGTGTGGCGCCCGTGCGCGGGTCCCAGAACTGCACGCCGCGGTCCTTGGAGCCCGACATGACCCACTGCGCGTCGGGGGTGAGGGCGACGCTGAGCACGAAGTCCTGCAAGTATAAATATGTTTGGTCAGCACACAAGGCCTCTCTATAATCCAGATGGGATTTGGTGAAGGAATGTTTCTTGACTTACCCGGTGACCATCAAAGGTCTTGACGCAGCGGCCACCCTTAGGACCCTGGTTCGGCATACCGCGAGGGGTCGACAGCTCCCACATCTTGATAGTCTTGTCTAAGCTGCCGCTGACGAGGTCCTTGCCGTTGGGCGAGAATGCGACACTATACACGCTGTCCTTGTGGCCGTCGGCACCCTCCAGGCGTTCAACGAGGTAGCCAGCGTGGATGTCCCAAACCCGCACGCTCTTGTCGAGCGAGCCGGCCGCAACGTATTTAGTGTCAGGAGAAATGGCCACGGTAGTCACGCCGTCCTCTATCGTCAGCGTCAGGATGCTGCTGCCGTTCTCGACGTCCCAAAGGCGCACCGTGCGATCACCGCTGCCGGACGCGATGGTCCGCCCGTCGCGCGCGAAGTCGAGCGAGTAGATATCTTGCTCGTGTCCGGCAAATTGGGTGCGGATAGTCCTGGTGGCAATGTCCCAGACCTGTAAAAGTGGCAAGATAAAGGCTTGTGCATTAGCAAGAATATATATGTAGAGAAATTTGACGACACAAAAGCGGGACACTTACGCGAATCAGCTTGTCCTCGGCGCCAGTGGCCAGGTACTTGCCATCTGGGCTGAAGCACACGCTCCGGATGTAGAGGTCGCCGATGCTGTCGACCGACTCATCCTGCAGCACACAGATCTTCTCGCCAGTCTGCACGTCGAAGATCTGGGCGGAGCGGTTGCAGCCCGTGGCGACGTACTTGCCGTCGGCGCTGAAGCGGACGCAGCAGACGACGCTCTCATGCTGGAGGGTGTGGATCAGGTCCACATCGAGGATGCGTGGCACGTGCTGGTTGAAGACGACGAACCAGTCGTCACGGGCCTTCTTCTGGCCAGACGGGATGCGGTCCACGTCGAGGTCCGTGAGAGGGTTGCCCGGCGGCGGCGGCGGCGGCGGGTGCTGCTGCACGCGCGGGTGGTCAGGCGTCGGATGGTTCGGCACCTGGGGCGACTGTCCCGGGCCGGGATACGGCATGGGCGCGTTGATCTGGGGCGTCGCGGGGCCGCCGGCGGGAGGACGACCAATGCCGCCGCGCTTACCAGGGCCGGGCGAAGCTGTGCTCTGGGGCGGCTGCGAGGGGAAGTTGCCCGGCGCCGGGCCTTGGGGGTATTGTTGTTGGAAAGGGGGCTGTTGAGATGGGGGAGGGGGAGGCGGGGGCGGTCCGACAAGGCCAGGCGGCGGCTGAGCCATCTGATGCTGAGGAGGCTGCTCCGGCTGCTGGGGAGGCGGAGGCGGGGGGGCCAGGGGTTGGCTCTGACCGGCCATGATCGCCCCGAAGACGTTGTTGCCGATGGGGATATTGGGAGGCTGCGCGGGACCGGGATGCTGGGGAGGGCCACCAATTGTGCCCTGGGGCGGGCCGCCTCGAGCGGCGTCAAGCTGTCGACGCAGGTGGTTGATCTCGTCCTCGTATCTGGATCGAAGGAAGAACATGGTCAGCTATTAAGTCTGTCAAAATCAATCCGCCATCACGATATGGAGGGAGCTGGAAAGGAGCATCACGAACTTCTGCTTAAGAGCCAAGTGAGTCTGCTCCATCTGATAAACTTTGTCGCGGATCATGTGTACCTCGGAGATCTGGCTCTGGACTATTTTCTCGCAAACAGACTTGTCAGCTTTGGGATGCTTTTGAACTTCGACTCTTGTGAGGGAGAGTTGGCCTCTGAAGTAGATGATGTCGCAGGACGTTGAGGGGGGTGCTTAATGGAAAAGTATGCCCGATTGCTCACTCTGATGCTCGTAGTCCTCGGTTTGGCGCATCTGGGACTCAAACTCTGACCGGACCTGGTTAATGAGCTCATTGAGGCGCGCCAGGCCGTTACCCTGAGGCGGGGGGACGCCGGTCCCCCGATGAGCTGGATACATGGACATTGCGACGCGCGATACGACCGGCTAGGCTATGATAGTACAGAGCAATGCGACGGGAGAGAATGCGCGCGATTCCAGTCCGTCGCGAGATGCGTATCTATGCACCGAATAAGGGATGGAAGCTCGCTGGGAGATTTCGGGATGAAAAGTGGTGTTGCGCGGCGGGTTCGCGAGACAGACAAATTCGCAGCCCAACGCTAGCCGGGCAACCAACCCTCCTCGACAGGCTGAGACCAAAAAAGGGACCACACGATGGATGGCCGCGACGAATCGGCGGCGGCCAGACAAGGGACCGACTGAAAAAAAAAAAAGAGACCGAGCGGTCCAAACCGCGTCGGTAGCGGGGGGATTACAGTGGTGATGGGATTGAGCTGGACGGATCAATGATGGTTGAGGCAATCACCGTCTCGTGGGGGCAAAGGAGTTTAGGAGAACAAGTTGGCGGGAAGCAAAATTCAGAACAGAGGTTTGGTTTTGGACAAGGCAAGCCAGCAAAAGTGGCGCTAGCACGCTGCACTAGCACGCAGCGCAGCATGATGGGCTGGGCCCACTATGTATGAATGCCAAGCTCGTCCCGCCGCCGCCCGGGGAACCCTCCCAGCGCCCAGCTGGCTACCCAGTTTGGCCGCCCAGCTGCCCACACCCACTCAAGCTAAGTCATGTACCCTTCGCCCCCGCGCTAGAACATTTTGTGCTCAGTTCACACCCAAGTACCACCCTCAGCACCCTAAACTGCGAACCACCACCCGCCAGTCGACCAACCATCAGATGGGATGAGTGGATGAGGGGACGAGAGGGGTCAAGGGTGTGCAATGTGTGAGCGACTTTTTTTTTTTTTGCTGACTGTCGGCCGCTGACCGCTACAACAACCCTCCAGCCTTTGTCCGTAGTTCCGAACCCTCAGCCCTCTCCCCCGGAGATTTTTCACTGGACGAGAGGCGACAGCAAAAGGGCCACTTTAATTATCTCTCGACGCATCATCATCAACCTCGCCGTCTCTCTGGTGACGCAGCTGGAAGCGTAGGTACCTTACCGACATGCTCTCTCAAGGGCTCCATGCCACTTACCCGATTAGCCTTTCCTCCTGTCAACCTGTTTGTCGTGCCTCATCGCAGGATCTCCAGGCGAAAGCACCGACCAAAGATGAAGGCATGCGGCACTGCTGTGCCTTACCTTGCGGATGGTCCGAGCTTTCACCCCGACCTGATCCCGTATCGATATTTTACGTTGTTTCAACTGGGGGCGGCTTCGTGCGGCGACGACATGAAAAGGGCGATAGAGAGAGAGAGCACAGACACGGCACGCACAGTGCTTCTGCAGGCAAGAGGGGGCGTGTAAATGGTCCTCCAGGTACGCGCATCATCCTCACGCCTCTTTTACCCCAAATCAAGCGCTCCAGGCGCGGCGCTCATTGGCCCCCTGAACGTTAAACCGTTTACGGCCGAGGCCGGACCTATCCGAAACGCACGGGGCATCGACTCAGCACAGGCCAGCACTTGAGAAGCACGTGCTTTGAAGCGTGACACCCCCTTTCTTGTTACCGCACTTGCGGCCGGCATCTTGCCAGAGGTGGATGCATAAACCTAAAATCTGGAACCAATCTGGAACTGGTGGCGGTGAGCTCACCTCGGTGAAGCCTCCTTCCTACTCGCAAGACCAGCTCGACCTGCTTAGCAAAGCGTCAGTCCCTTGTCTGCCAGACGTTTTGAGCGAAATGCGGCCCCAAGAATTTAAAAGTCAATTCATTCAAAAGGATACATCCGAACTAGAGGTAGGTAGAGCTAATTTACGGGCCGCAAACTATCCGCGCAAAGCAAACTGGCAGGCAAATCTGAACGAACCGCCGCCGAAGAACCACAAATTAAGGAGTCAAGTCAGTTTTACCAGCCGTGGTATCCGATCTAAGCGGCCGCGGCAGCAGCCTTGCCCTTGCCCTTCTTTCCGGTCTTCTTTCCGGCGTGGTGCCTGGCCTCGATCTCCGCGTGCTCCTCTTCCACGTCGCGCTTGGCGGCAGCGGCAGCTGCCTTGCCCTTGCCCTTCTTGCCGGTCTTCTTGCCTGCGTGGTGGCGGGCCTCAAGCTCGTGCTCCTCCTCGGCGTCACGCTTAGCGGCGGCGGCGGCAGCCTTGCCCTTGCCCTTCTTGCCAGTCTTCTTGCCCGCATGGTGTCGGGCTTCGATCTCGTGCTCAGCCTCCTCTACGTCGCGCTTGGCGGCGGCAGCAGCAGCCTTGCCCTTGCCCTTCTTTCCGGTCTTCTTTCCGGCGTGGTGCCTGGCCTCAAGCTCGTGCTCCTCTCCCGCATCGCGCTTGGCAGCAGCGGCAGCTGCCTTGCCCTTGCCCTTCTTCCCGGTCTTCTTGCCTGCGTGGTGCCGGGCTTCGATCTCATGCTCAGCCTCCTCGAGGTCGCGTTTGGCGGCAGCTGCAGCAGCCTTGCCTTTGCCCTTTTTGCCGGTCTTCTTGCCCGCGTGGTGCCGTGCCTCAAGCTCGTGCTCAGCCTCCTCTAGGTCGCGCTTGGCGGCGGCGGCGGCGGCCTTGCCTTTGCCCTTCTTGCCAGTCTTCTTGCCAGCGTGATGCCGGGCCTCGAGATCCCGAGCCTCAACCTCTTCCTCAACGTCGTCGTCCTCCTCCACGTCCCTCTTGGCAGCCGCCGCCGCGGCCTTGCCCTTTCCCTTCTTTCCTGTCTTCTTCCCGGCGTGGTGTCTAGTCTCGAGAACTGAAGACTAACCTTGATGTCAGCACACTAGCACTGAGCTAGATCGGTTGGCCTGGTGGTGGGTGGCACTACAAACTTACCTCATCGACCAACGGGTAGGCCATCACAGGACCGGCAAGAGCAAGGAGAGCGCCCTATATACACGGGTCAAGTTAGCTTTGGTCAAGGGATTTAAACTTTAAAAATTCCCACGCGCTTGTGAGCTTGTTTCAAGAAAAACGTACGACATGTCCGCGGGTAAGGGCGGTGGACCCAGGGAGCTGGAAGCTAGTGACGGTCGAGGCGGCGACCAGGCCAGTGAGGGCAAGCTTGACCAATGAAAGGGAATGCATCATGAATGGATGTTGGCTGGCCGGCAGCTGAAGAACAGAACGATACCAGTCGGTTGGGAAAGAAAGGAAAGAACGAAAAAAAACAGGGGTGAAAGAAAGAAGCTAAAGTGGACGAGCAAGTTTGAGGCAATACAATCTGGGGAGTTGAGAGGGTTTGAGTAGTTTATATGTCCTCTTGGCTCAGGGGGGACGAAGTTGACGGACATGGGCAGGGCGATGTCCCTCTCTCCCCTCCCTCTTCCGTCTTGCAGGGATATTTGGGGGATATTGCGCCGGCTCCGGGCTCAGGCTCACGGAGAACTGCTCGGGGAGGCCAAGAGGGTACAGTCGCGGTCTCATCTTCAGAAATTTCTGTCCAGGTGAGTCCCAAGAAAGTTCCACCAGTTCCATGGCAGTTCCATGCCCAAATGCAGAGGGAGAGTGGAGAGTGCACGGGGAGGAGGGAGAATGGCCCCCCCTGTCGAGGTTGAGGTTGGGCTTGGGGACCGCATAGGACAGGGAACAGGGGCCAAGCCGGGGGCCAGGCATCTTGGATTCCAGTCCCCCACCTCCCAACAGGATGGGAATAAGTGTATGGGATGTGACCAAAGCCATGCCGTCTCGAGCCGCCTTTTCTTTCTGTGCCGGCCGGGATCGTGGATGTGGAGGGGCGTCTCAAACGATGTGTAGCGTGAAACTGTCACCAGCGTCTCCGCGGGCGGTCCGCCAGCCAGTAGCAGCCATATCGCGTCGGGCACAAACGAGCGTTACACGCATATGGAGTATGGGACAGGTCGGCAGCTATTATTACAACTAAGCTTGTCTGGAATAACCTGTATGGACCTCTATAGACACTGTAATGTAAGCTTTTTCGAGTGGCAGCCCTCATGGGCGGTGGTCTCAAGTCAAGTTTCCTTGTTCAGCGGAGTTTGGCAGAGAGCTGGCGGAGTTTGGTGGAGATAGTGGACTTCCTCAACCACTCCCGTAAACGAACCGAGTGCAGTATGGATAGGGGCTCTGGGGAAGACGGGAGGGGGGATTGTCGAAAAGATTCGACTTTCCCATCCGAGCATTCCGCAAGTAGGTGGGCTTTGAGGACGATAAAAAAAAGTTCGATTCAGGAAAGCAAAAAGTACCGTAGTCCCTTCTGCGGAATTCTGCTGGAACGGTCCTGCACGGGCCGGTGTCTTCATTACTCTTCCGCGACGAATATGACCGGATGACAAGTCTCTTAGGACTTCAGAGAGCGAATGAACAGTCGAGATGACGATTCTTGAGCGTCACAAACCAGAGGCAACCATGTGTATTGTTGTCCGGATGAATAGCCTTGAGACCTGGCAGTGCTCGTCTCGATTCGGCTGGTAAATTTCCTCTTCAATGTGTCTTGGTCCTTTGGCGTTGCTCTTTTGGCGCTAGGGAGGTGCCCTGGCTGAGGCTCCAGTATCGACGAATCGTTGGCGTCGTGACCAAAGGTGCTGAAACATTGCAGTATGAGATGGTGAGAAGGCTCCTCTACCTCTCCCTAGTCCCGAGACGCGAGATTGATGAGATCGACAGCTTCAGACCAGTTCAGGAACTAAGCCTAGTGCAGACTGCAAGCCGTTCTTCCCAAGCAGAGAGGGAGAAAAATGAGAGAGGCTATTCCGTCTGGTGCTTCCAGCGATGTCGTTCATAATCGACAAGCGCCAAGACTGAAACGCGAGACCCTGCAGTAGATCCCGCAAAATCTTGCCAGTCTCTGCGTTCGCAAGGTGTGTGTGCGGCCCAAAGACGGCTAACACGGCAGGCCTGCGGTCGGATTTTTTTGACGTGATTGATGGACGACCGTTCGTTGGGTTGGATGGATGGGCGGCTGGGATGAGACACCCTACCAAACCTGGTCTTTGATGTCATCAAGCAAGCGTTGAAGTTCAGCATGTACTTCCCGTCATGAAGTGCCGCATCAGTGCCGCAATGGAATCACGTCTTCGTGTCGAGGGTTCGCACTTCCTCTCTGACCTCCAGCTTTTCATCCTGTCGTTGAAGACTCTTTCGCGCTTTTCCATCAAGGACAATGGATGCTTCGCTCCTGACTTTGACCCTGAAGTCCTGAACTGCCAAAGTTCCAGGTCGCGCCGCCCTCCCCATCAAATCATCAATGTATCAATGTGAATGGATAGCTTCCCCACAGTACGCTAGCGCACTGGAAGGTCCCGTCTCAAGAGATACCCAATTAGGGCAACCAAAACGCCTCCAATTGGTCTCCAAACATCCCAGACGTCTCGGCTTGCTGGAGCCTCCCCTAACATCCCCAATCCAGGTGTTACGTGCTGGGGCCTCCCCCAACCTGTTTCAAGCAGAGATTCCACACCTGGTGTTCCAGCTTGTCGCGCTGCCCTGCGAATGGCTGCGATGCGACGAGCCAGGATGCCTCATCGTGCCTCTCGTGGCCCGCCCCTTGGCACTTCGCCTCCAGCTCGCCTCAGCCTCCTTACCTCAGGTCGCAGGTTTTCGGTTGCGCGATTGGACTCGCACAGATCTCATGCGGAGTAATGCGGACAAGATACGTACCCCTGACGCCGAGGAGATGCTCTGAGAATCTCGAGAATCCGGGGGATATGACTCGCCTCTGCCTTCCCGTCTCTCTTCTCCCTCTCTCTTCTTCCTGTCTTCTGTGAAGTTCCTGATTTTCGGTGGCTTGCAACCTGTCTGGCGATCCCGTCTTGGCTATTATTGCACCAAAACAGCAAGAGGAAGCGGTGGTGATCTTACAAGTTCGAGCGTCTGAGACAACTAACACGCATGCAAGGGCATGTGTGCTATTTTTCACTCACCAGTCACCACTAGTCGCCCTTTCCTTCTTCCTGCTGGTTGGCATTGAGGCTCTTCTCACGTCCCTCCCCAGGGCGAAGTTGATCTCGCTCACATCGCTTGCCGCTCATTCACTTCCCTCTTCGCACCCGGTGCGCCCCCTTTTCCACACGAAGATCATCAGCGTATTTTCTTCTTTTTGCTTCATTTCATTCTCTTCACAATGCCTAAGCTCTATCATTCAGTTCCTCTCGACGAGGAGCAAAGTGTCGATGGGGAGAAGTCGGTTCGGATGGTCAGGCAAGACAGTGGACTGTTGTCGAGGATAAAGGAAGGCGGGCTGCAGCACTGGACGTGGCTAGCTCACGCTGCTCTGCTCTCAGTGTCTATGACTCTGTTTACATTGTCCTTCTGCTCAAGAGACACTAAGCACTCCGACCTGTCATACACCCAGAAATACTCATCGTACTGTAAGGCAGCCATCAATATTATGCTGTCCCGGAGATACAAAGCCCACGGCTAACATAGTCTTTCACAGCTCCTGTCGCTCCAATAATCAAGTACGAGACCGTAAGGTACAACCTCACACCAATAGTTGAGGGGCCCTTCGTCGGGTATGGAGAGGAAGTCGACAAAGCCTGGGACTATATCGCCAATGATGGTATGAAAGCTCCATTTCCGGCCTCAGCCTGTTAGCCCTCAAGGATTGTGCTGACTGACGCATGTTTCTCGTACTCGATAGTCGGCGACCAGATGATGTCGGAGGAAGAAGTCAAGCGTTTGGGTCTCCCGCTCGACTCGCTTAAGATTACGCATCCGAAGACAGGCAAGGTGGGCTATCGGGCTGCCGTCGAGGTGTTCCATCAGCTCCATTGCCTGAACCTCATCCGACAAGCCATATACAAGGACTACTACAAAGACCTTCATGGTGACGTGGGAGACGCCGATAGCAAGGAGGATCTCGGCGGACATGTCGGTATGTTTACTCGGACACCAAACGTGATATTATCGGGGAGGAGAGGAGCCGTGCTGACGACGAGACGTTGAAACTCCACCGACAGACCACTGCATCGAGACCTTAAGGATGAACCTGATGTGCCAGAGTGACATTGGCATGTTCACCTTCAGGCTGTACCCAGAGTACGGTTATGCGGACGACGACTACTGGCCGGACTTCAGCACGCTTCACACATGCAGGAACTTCGAGGACATCAGGAAATGGGCGCTGGATAACACTGTAGCCTGGGACCACAACGTATGAGGACGACTCGAGCAAGTTAGATGGGCGATGAGGAGTAAGCCGTTCGTTGAGCATCAACGATGCCGAAACCATCCACCATCCACGGCCGAGAGGATAAGTCCGAGAAGGCCGAGACAGCTGTCGATCCGCGACAGTCCGACCGGCTTGGCGGACTGCTTGGTTTCGTTCTTGGCGCATGTAATTGGATGTACTTATCGCACATTACATGTATACAGCTTCTCGATGTACAGTTTGCTAGCAGCGCTCTCTCGTTGTTCGTTGTATAGATGCAGGAGAGAATCGTCGCTGATTGGCCAATCTCAGTCCCAAAAGGAGCTGTGTTTCCGAGCTGCTCTGTATTCGTATTCGCATCTGGCTGCCCCCCTTTTTCAAACTGCGGCATCTTGCAGCAAGCGCTGATGACAAGTCCACCAACCACACCCACACTAGCGGTCACTTGCCGGCCAATTCCGGGGGATTTTCCACTGACAGCTCTGGCCCAGTTCTCATGGACAAGAATTCAATGTGTGCGTTCAACGGCATGCACATACGCCCCCAGCTTTTTCAAGAGCAGCAGCAAACAGATTCTTTGGCATCCCGGAGGTCCGACTGTGCGAATCAGCTACATGGCAGCATGGATACATCAGGCTAAAGCACAGGAGAAGAGTCAAGACAGAGGGGTCCTGCACAAACCAATTTTCAGATGTGCAATGCGTGGGCGGGATTTCTGCACTGGACATCAAATGCATCTGGATGCACACCTCCTTTTTGCACAGCCCCAGAGACCAACGGCGCTAGTTTGGCGGGAGGAACGTTAAAACAACCTCTTTCCCTGGAGAAGGGAAACGGGCACTGGGAAACAGAAAAACATGCCACTTTTCACTGCATGCTTCCAGAGCTTCCGGGAGGGGTCCAAGTGGCCGCCCAGTGGCCTCGGCGCCAATCACAACCGACCCCAGCAGCTCCCCCACCTTTCCAGCCCGCCGTGGTCCAATTCAGGGCCCGAGTTGGCCGACAAATCACAGAAACAATGCCATCGGGAGAGAATCGGAAGCAGGCATGCCAAACCTCTAGAGTGTAGATGCGGAAAATGTTGGGAGCAAGGATGGGAACAGACGCGACCTAGAGCGCGAACGCTCTCACCGCTCTCTTGGTAAACTTTTATATCTTCAGCTCGGTGCGGCCCTCAAGGATGTGGGATGATAGATCTCTGGCAGGAGTCAGTGGCCGAAGTCAAAATTGCATCTCGTCACGTTAGAGTTGTTCGATTCTCTGTTCGGCACTCAATTTTTATTTTTCTTGTCCTTATCCTTGCCCAGCTTCTCCTCTCAGCTTCCCCTCCTTGGGCACAGCGTGTTGGCCTGCAGTTGCGGTGACGCTACAGCGGATCATTGACACTTTGGGGTTGGCACGGTGCACGCTCAATCATTTTTCTCTGCAAGGGTCGTCCTGTCACTGTATCTCGCCTCTCGGCGATCCCCTTATCAGATTTGAACGCCGAGCAGGTCGAACTAGGTAAAGTCCACCCCACGCGTGGAGTACGGCGGCCCATCGCTGCCATTGGGAATTTTTCGGGGCTTGAAAATTTATTTCCTGGGGTTCTGAATCAAGAGCGTAACCAGTGCTGCCGGGTGCCCTGCTTCATTCCATATTATTATTATCTTTTCTATCTTTTTTTTTTGTTCTCCCCTTCTTCTTTCCCGTTTTCGAACGTCGGGGCTTCCTTTTATCGACATCGTCCGCCGCGTTCGCACGTCCCGCCCGACTCCCGTTTTAGCGGCGCCACGAAACCTCCTTAGTCAATCGGCCCAAAGCAAACAACCGGCGCCATGGATATCGTCCTCGAGGTCCTGGACACGTTCCTGTACGACCGCATCTACGCGTGGGCGCTCCCGGCGCGCCAACCGCCCTACGACTACCCCAACCCGGTGTCCAATGGCACAGGCGCCGCCGTGAAGACATGGCAGTACACGCCGTCGACCTACCTGTTCAGCCTTGAACCGTCGGCGGCGGCCTACCAGAGTGCTTGGCCTAGGGATAACATCTACCGGCAGGCGATCTCGCTTTTCACGATATTTTGGTGGGTGTTCCTGAATGACGCAACCAATGGCGCAGCGCAATCCTCCCGATCTCGGACATCTTACGGTGTCCATCTTGGGCCCCCAACTCGATCGCACTGGCTGGGCAGGACACGCTGACTGACGTCGAAAACACGTGAGAATCCATAGGCTATTCGGTCTACTTGTGTACTTCATCTTTGCGACCCTGTCGTACATCTTCGTCTTCGACAAGAAGACGATGCAGCATCCCAAGTTCCTCAAGAATCAGGTGTGGCTTGAGATCCAGCAGGCCAACGTTGCCTTCCCCGGCATGGCTGTCCTCACCGTGCCGCTGGCCCTTGCCGAGGTGCGCGGCTACAGCCTGCTCTACGACACGACCGCCGAGGGGCCCGGCGAGTGGTACAACTACTTCCAGTTCCCGCTGTTCCTCATCTTCACCGATTTCTGCATCTACTGGATCCACCGCTGGCTGCATCTCCCCGTCTTCTACAAGCGTCTCCACAAGCCGCATCACAAGTGGATCATGCCGACGCCCTTCGCCTCGCACGCCTTCCACGCCATCGACGGCTTCGCCCAGTCCTTCCCTTACCACATCTTCCCGTTCATCTTCCCGCTCCAGAAGCTCGCGTACGTCGGCCTCTTCGTCTTCATCAACTTCTGGACCATCATGATCCATGACGGCGAATACGTGGCGAACAACCCCGTTATCAACGGCGCCGCCTGCCACAGCCTGCACCACTACGCCTTCAACTACAACTACGGCCAGTACACTACTCTCTGGGACCGTCTCGGCAAGAGCTACCGCAAGCCTGACGAGGGCCTGTTCAAGAAGGACGTTAAGATGTCCCAGGATCAGTGGAAGAAGCAGGTCGAGGAGATGGAGAAGATGGTGAAGGAGGTTGAGGGCGACGATGACCGCGTCTACTACAATAGCGCCAACGACAAGAAGAGGCAATGAGTTCTAAAGCCTTCAAGGACAGGAACGCCCGCACAGATCTGTCGTACCAGTCGTGGTGCTGCTGGATCGGCGAACCTATGAGAGCCCCAAGGAGGCTACTTCAGTTCGGAACGAAAAACGTCCCGGTATCGGAGAGGCGACGACGTAAATACTGGGAGGGGCCGGCGCCCCAGGATGGAAACGAGCCGGCGCAGAGGGATGGGTATTGCATGTCTCCAGCGGCATCTCTGAAATTTACGTACTGAGCACTCTGCCCCAAAGTGTATATAGAGACGAGCGAGAGATGTGTGTGCCAGTGAGTGCACTCTCGTTCGTGAAGAGGATCTCATGGATCACATTCGGAAAAGCGAAGAGGATGTGTATGGCCTTGCTAGTCTGGCAGACTGTCAGGAAGCTACTTTATAAAGCGCCCAAGGAGCTCAGCTCGGGACTGGATACTAATACTTAATCATGGATCGCACTGAGCATGCCTGACATGGAGACTGCTATGTTAAACTGTCGGCACATCGTCGTTTTGGCTGCTGTTGAGGTCGGGAAGTGGGTGCAGAGCCCAGATGCCCATCTGCTGATGTGATTCAGATAGTTTGATAGTTACCTTGATTGCAAGACGTAAGAAGCTTTCAAGAAACGGTACCCCATTGAAAAGTTGAAAAACGGACGAATTTAAAGTATTAAGAATATCGACGTCCCGACTGCCGGGCACCTCGAATATTCCAAACATGGTGCCCATGACGTACACTTGAGTCGAACTATGTCCTGTTTATGTCTCGGCAGCAACTCGCCTCCATCAGCCAGCCAACCAGACCCTTTCACTGCGCAAATACAGAGCTCGCTGCTGTAGCCTCAACCTCATCAAATGTTATGTCCAAGAAGCAATCCATACGTGCCCGCAACGCCATGAATAACGCCCGTGAGGCTGCTGCAAAAGAAAGACCCCCCTTATAGACAAAAGAAGTAGTGACAGGCTATAACAGTGACTGAGCGATGAATAAGAATAGAAGGAAGTACCCATATGTGTCCTGGGTACGAGGAATACGTTGGTGTGTGTAGTGGTTCAGGGAAGAAGCAACCCAGTCGGTGAAGAACGGTGGCGTCACGTCCCGCGGTCGAGCAGATCCAGGCAAACATCTCGACTCTTTCCCCGTCGTGCGCCATCTCCTATGCACAGCCCAATAGCCTGACAGATGACACTCAACTCTATCGTCTTCCAGCCTCCACTCCTCACGAGAAGCTCACAAACTTGGGGTCCCTCGGCCTGCCGTCCGGCCCGATGCCGTTCTGCCGGAATCGCTCCTCGAGGTACACGCGGCGGGCCTCGTCGAAGCGGAGGCGGCGCTTCTTCATAATGCGCAGGATCTCCCGCTTGGCGACATCGTCAAGGCCGGCGCGAGAGTCGGACCCTTCGATGTTGGCGCCCAGGTCGAAGGTGGCCGAGCTGAGCCCAGCCTCGGCGTCGGCTGCGAACGACGAGCCGCCGCCGCCGCCATTCCCGGGCAGTCGACTGTACAGGTAGTCGCGGCTGTCGGAGAGGGACGGCATAAGGGGCTGCCAGCGGGCGCGAGTCAGGAAGAGGCCCGTCCCCGCGACCATGACGAGGAGGACGAGGCTGTAGAGGAGGTATGCCATGCTCGGTGGCGTTGGAGGTGACGGATCGGAATAGAAGTATAAAAGTCGTGCGATGAGAGATGAACGAAGGAGAGGACGGTACGAGAACAATCCTTCTCAATGTTCTATGGACGTTTCCTCGGCCAGAGAGGCCTCGCTGAAGCTCAAGGCAAGCGTGGCTCGGTTTTCTCTCTAGGTTGCGCGGCCCCTTTAAACCGACCTGCGGCAGCGCCGGATGACGAAGGCGACAAGGGTGAGTGGAGAAAACTTTCTCGATGGAGAGGGAGGGGGCGGAGGTCTCGCGAGATGTCCCCTTTTTCGGCACAAAGAGAGGAACCTCTAAATCATCATAGGCGATTGCTTTTGAGATACGCCGGATTGCTTTCGCGGACGCGAAACAGTAAGGCGAGCGAAAGAATAGGAAGTGAGTGAATCCTTTTCGCCAGCTGGATGGCGAAGCTCAGCCCAGCCCGCATTGATGGCTTGATTGATGACAGAGCGGGCCTTGTCAGTTGCCGGCCCTGCGCTTCCATTGCTCCTCGTGAGCACGGACCCATTTTGGCCCGAGTCCCCGTCCACTGATAACGTTATCGCTTCAGACGATCTAACCCGTAAATCGACAACTAAGCGAGCCCACACAATTTGGTGGGAGAAAGTTGAGGGCTCAAACAGTATCGCCAGCATTGTGTCCGACTTGCCATACTCTGAGACTTTTACCGAGAACCTCTAGATTCCTATCACATTACAGCTCTCAAGATGTCTAACGTCTCTGCTGACTTGGTGTGGGAGATTGTCCGTAAGTGCAGCTGCAATTTTATGGAATTTTCGCCTGCTGATCCTGTGGGACTGGGGAACCAAAATTGTATGAGAGAGAATTCAACTGACTGTGATTTTGAACCCTCGGCAGGGAGCCAGAATGCCTTCCTCGTGAAGCGCAAGACCAATGGCGGCGTCCAATTCTCCAGTGATCCCCTTAACCTGACCAACAAGCACTCTCGGAAGGTTCGATTTTGCCCAGGCTTCTCAACTAGAAAGGGACGCGGGAAACGGGGATAGAGGGGCTAACAACATCACACACAATAGTACGCCGGTTTTGTCAATGACAAGGTACGAAACGCCGCAGCGAACGTCCGAATCGAGCCGGCTGGACTACTGCACAGGAGCATATACTAACGCCGACAACCCTCACGAAACCCACAGGCCATTGGTGTTGTCCCCGCCAAGGACGGCGGCGTCCAGGTTATCAGCAAGAAGGCGGACTCTGCCAACAAGCCTGCCAGCAGCTCGATCGCCGTGACGCACACCGATGCCAAGTCTACGAGGAGGTGAGTTACGGCCGGCCATGAGCAAGCACACTGGTTTCAGATCCGACCGCTGGAACGCCCAGTTGGACGACGGGGTAGACCTAGGAGAGCGAGAGGCTAAAGCAGTACAATTCCCTCGCCCGCCACACAGCACCTTCAAGGCCGTCGCCAACCGGACCGCCAAGAACGGCTACCGCCCCGATCTCCGCCAGCCCGCCGTCGCCCGCACCAGCGCCATCCGCAAGTCCCAGAGGCCCCTCAAGGCCGAGCCGGAGAAGAAGCTGCGCGGAAAGGCGGCGAGGGAGGCGGCTGACGCGTAAAGATTTGGGAAGAGAATAGAGAGCGGCGTCGCTAGATAGCGGAGGCGAAACAGCAAACAACCCTACTCGGGACTCTGAGACGGACTTTGTGGCGAAAAGACCGGTGGTCCATCGGTCTATCTTTTCCCGAATGGCTGGCATATTTCCGAGCGGTCCGGCCGGGATGGGCGGAGCGTACGGGATGAAAACATGGCTTTCTAGAATTCTCGTGGGGGGTATTAGGCACCGGAATGCTAAGGCGTGATTTGGTTTGGGTTCAGATCTGATTGCCTTTTGTGTGAATGTGAAGACGGCGGCATCGAAAACGAGACTGCTTGGTCTGTCGTTTTGAGGCTAATTATCACTATAAGTCGGTGGAAGTGCCACTTCGTTCCTGATGGCACGACGCAAAGGGAAAACAAATGTTATCACGAGCCTCCACGCGCATATCCTTCTCGTGTGACGCGATAGCCGGGTGAGCGAGGTATCGGGCGCTCGGGAATGCTTGGGACAGCAATGCTCACGACTACCCGGCTCGGGAGAGAGAGCACATGAAGGCGGGCAAAGCCGAGGAAATCCCGCAGAGAGCTGTACAACCGGGAATCTCCTTGTACCTCGAGAGCTTCCGACCGACCCCTCCATCCGAGAGACGTGTCAGAGCACGGGCTTGGGGTCTCCCCCCCTCCATTGAGGAAGTCGGGCGTTGGGCAGTTCCTGCAGGAGGGGACGTGGGACGGTACTTACGCGCAACCTCGGGCTGTGTCTAGGCCCTATCCCTGGCGTTGGTGGTTGTATAAGCCAGCTGTTAGTCGACATCGGGTAACAAAAAGTCGTCAGATACCATTGACAGCCGCCACCACGGTCAGTCAGGAACCTTTTACCCCTCGAAAAAGCTAGCTCCGACTTAAGCTTTAAAGATCTCCTCTCCTAGAAAGACTTCACTCTTGACGAACGGAACGCCGCACCCCTACCTCTGTCTATTTATTTCGGTCGCTCGCCGCCAACCTAGTACGACTCAACATCTTTCCCGTCCATCCCGTCTCCTACAAGTACTTAATATCCGTCGCCGCATCTTCCTACAGGTAAATAACTCCCTCCAAACCTATTCCGAAACAACCGTCATCCTTCAACCGCATCTTCGGGATCGTTGTCACCACCCGACATTGGTCAAGGTTCGCTCTGTACCCGGGTCGTGAAGGAATCATCGTGATATTCCCGAAAAAGAAAAAGCAAAAAAAGCACGAAGCAGCCACTGACGACAGACAGTTCGTGCAGTGCACCACCCACCTATAAGAAAAGGCCAGACCGTCGAAGCTGCCTACCCCTCCCCCGCACCACCTAAAAGGCCGAGTCACTACCGCGAATATGGTCAAGGCTGGTATGTATCAACAACCCCCTCCGCGGAGTTGCTGATGACGGACGGCGACGACGATGGAGCTGGCTCTTGCTGCTCCCATTGAATTACCGGGCAGTTACTGACTGGGAGGACAAACGGGCAGTTGTTGCTGGCGCCTCTGGCGGAATTGGACAGGTTCGATCGATCCCACATCCACCCTTCGCTCTTGCCTTTTCCCCGCGACGATGGTATAACGGGGGAGCGGGAGCGGGGAAAGCGACATAGTGCAATAAGCTCACAAACAGCATTTTACACCCCCTGGCAGCCCCTGTCCCTGCTTCTCAAGCTCTCACCCCTGGTCACCGAGCTCTCGCTGTACGATGTGGTTAACACACCTGGCGTTGCTTCCGACCTTTCTCACATCTCCTCCGGCGCGGTGAGTCCATAATCTGTTCCTCGTTTGTTTTTTTCATATCTTTTTCACATTGAGTCGTATCAGATGACTTCTCACTTTTCTTCTTGCGGATGATTGCTGATCAGGCCCTGCGTGTCAACAGAAAGTGAGCGGCTACCTCCCCAAGGACGACGGTGCGAAGGCCGCTTTCAAGGATGCGGATATCATTGTTATCCCGGCCGGCGTCCCCCGTAAGTCAACCTGATGGGTTTCCTCTCTCTGAGTGATGCCGAGACTGTCAATGCGCTTCTGGGAGGAACATGGGCGCTATTGTGCTGGTGACGGCGGCATGGAGGGGGTTCGTAAGACGAGACATCCAGCTCATGCGTTCTTCACAAAAAAACACAGGGAAGCCCGGCATGACCCGCGATGACCTGTTCAACATCAACGCCGGCATCGTCAAGGGCCTGATCGAGGTGGCGGCCGAGGTTGCCCCCAAGGCCTTCATCCTGGTCATCTCGAACCCGGTCAACTCCACGGTCCCCATCACGGTCGAGGTGCTGAAGGCCAAGGGCGTCTTCAACCCGCAGCGGGTCTTCGGTGTCACCACGCTCGACATCGTCCGCGCCGAGACCTTCGTCGCCGAGATCGCCGGCAAGCCCAACCCGCAGGAGCTGACCGTGCCCGTCATCGGAGGCCACTCGGGCGAGACCATCGTGCCGCTGTTCAGCCAGGTCAAGCCGGCCGTCGCCATCCCCGACGACAATTACGACGCCCTCGTGAACCGCGTCCAGTTCGGTGGCGACGAGGTCGTCAAGGCCAAGGACGGTCTTGGCTCTGCCACGCTCAGCATGGCATATGCAGGCTACCGGTAAAAAGGACCTTTCCATCCAACTTCCCCTCTTTATTATTTCCCTCTGAGCCCCCGAGGCTCCCTCGGGAAGCAGGCTAACCGGCCCATGTGTTGTTCATAAAGGTTCGCCGAGAAGCTCCTGAAGGCCATCAGTGGCGCCAAGGGTTTGATCGAGCCCAGCTACGTCTACCTCCCCGGCGTGCCCGGTGGCGAGGCGATCGCGAAGAAGACCGGCACGGATTTCTTCTCCGTCCCAGTCGAGCTCGGCGTATGTGTCATTTCTTGCCCCTGAACCTCTCCCTCCAACCCCCAATCTGTTTTTGCCTGCCTCCTCGCTAACACGCCGGTTTACACACATGCAGCCTAACGGAGCCGAGCGGGCCATCGACCCCCTCGAGGGCCTGACCGACAAGGAGAAGACCCTCCTCGAGGCCGCCATCAAGGGCCTCAAGGGCAACATCGAAAAGGGCGTGACCTTTGCGAATGCCCCGCCGGCGCAAAAGTAAACAACCCAATTGCAGGCCATTCAACCCCTCTCCAATCCTCTTCTTCACGCGCGCGTGCGTTGTTGGATCGGGTTTCCTTTTTTTTTTTCCTCAACGGTCATACCTTTTGCGATATGTTTTCTCAATACACTGTTTAGATAAAAAAAATCAACATTCGCCAAGAATATGTATCCGCAAAAGTTTATGAAAGTAAACCGGGGTATCAAATAGGGAGAGAAGGATCAAAACATAAGAGAGGGCCATTTCACTGATTCGAGAATATCTTTCTCTGTTTAGGTTGTGAGATGTGGGCAGGGAAGAGAGGGAGGGGGGGGGGGACTGAGAGAGGGATTGATTCAACAAGTCGAGAAGTGAGGATGGATTTACTTCCCGGACCCTTGCCATGCGCGTCGTGACAGGGTCCTCCCATCTTATCACCCCTTGTCTGGGTCTTCTCGTCTTATTCGTCGGATAGAGGACAACCGACTCTCTCATCTCCCTCCCCCTCTCTCGTCGGGCTTTCTGTGTCCCGAGTCTCTTGCTTCCTTTCGTTTGGTTTGGTTGGATGACAAGGTATACAAGGTACTACATAGACAAAGTAGACATCTTCGTCATGGATTTGAACCCTCCTTTTTAAGCATATAAATTTTGCCGATCCCTCAATACAAAACGACCGATTCGCCGCCCGACGCTCTCGCTCGCTGCTCACTTCGCAGGCAAAATCTAATACGCCGAGATTCGCGTCGGAGTGTCTCTCTCTGGAACTCCCCGCTGTCTATCTTGTGTAGTCGTGAAGCGATATGGGTCGAGCTCTGCCCGGGAGGACACCTGTGATGTCGCTGGTGGGTAGGTAGGTAGGTAGGGTACGGCAGTCAAACCGTAGCCCTCTCTCTTCTTCTCACATTACGCCTTTGCCGGCAGAGTCTTGATCTGGAAGACGGCCGCGGGCAGCTCCGTCGTCTCGGCTTGTACGGAGGCGTTTATGCCCATGGCGGCGAGGGCGCCCCGGACCACGCCGCATGGGAACCATAAGAACTATATCGAGTAGGCAACCACAACCAGACAGGTTAGCATCTACTCTAGCTCGTTAAGAAAGAAGAGAAGACAGTGACGAAAGCGACGGCAAGAAAAAAAAAGAAACAGCTTACCGGCTCTGCTCTCAGCACGGCCTGGCCCCCGGCCTCGGTGCTCATTCTTGAGAACGGCCGGAACGAGTTGTCCGTTAGAACGTAGACTCCCTGCGGTAAGAAGGTAAGCGTCAGTCTCGGTACGCTTCCGTAGCAACCTATATCGGGACTTCGGCGGGGAGCATCGCAGGCGCGTTGTGTGGTGTGGTGCCGTGCATACCCTATGGTTGGTCTTCAGGTTGTCCACCTGCTTCCGGAAGACCAGCGACCACAGATCCTTGCACAGGAACTTGATCACGTCGAGTGTGTCGTTGAAACGTGGGCGATCGCGCGAGAGCCTAAGCGGCGGCCAGAGGGTGAGTGAGGGAGAGAGGGCAGGTTAGTCAGAGAAGACGTGTCTGAGGAGGGGGGTGGAGAGGACAAGACAAGAAAGGACACAGAGGACATGAAGCTTCTAGGACCAGTGGGTGGTCCCGGCCGTAGGTGTGCGTACCTCTCCACGAGACCCTGCCCTACCCGGTATCCTAGCGTATCAAGCCTGTAGAACACAGCGTCGCGCTCCTCATCCTCGTCCATCCGGCCGCCGACCCCGCGCCGCGCACCACCCGGCGCATTCGACGTGCCCGCCGTCCCCGCCGCCGAGCCCGCTGCCCCTCTCGAGGCGTTGGGATTCTGCGTCGTCGCACCCGGGGGGGGGGCCCCGGCGTTCGCGCCGTCGGCGCCGGCATACGGTGGAGGATGTTGTTGTTGCAGCTGCTGCTGATGCTGTTGTTGTGATTGTTGCTGCTGCAGCTGCTGCGCTGAAGACTGTGGTGGAGGCGCCGGGTGTGGGCCGAAGCGGTCCGCGGCGGCGACGTCGAGATCGTTGGCTACTCGGTAGGCCATGGGCACGAGCTCGATGAGGAGGAAGTCGAGGCACGAGGAGTTGAGGAACGTCGCGGATGGGTCCGACGCGTTGTATGGCGGCATCACCGCCTCGAAGGACATGATTGCTGTTTCTCGTCGGCCAGCTGATCTGCTATGTGCGTCGTCGTGGTCGCGCAGACGGGGCTCTTTCGTCAGACCTCGCGGCCGGAGTGGTTGTGTGGCTGGTTGTCGGAAGTGAGCTGTTGGACTACCCTTGGTTGGCGAAATCAAGTAAGTGTACGGTAGCTCTCGGTGTAGTTTTTTTTCACAGACAAATTCGGTTATCGGTATGCTACTAGTTCAGTTGTCGATTCTTTGGTGCTGTTTGATCTCGTCTGTACATCCAGGGAAAGGTGAGGTTCGTGGGGGAGCTTCAAGTCGGTGATGATTTTAGTGGGGTTCAGCGTATAACCCCTGAATTCAATGTGCCCTTATGAATACAGTGCTGATGATTTCAAACCAGCCAGAGCACAGAACAGGCCACCACGGCTCAGGCACAGAAAACTGTGGTTGAAAAAATCCATGGGTTTCTTCAGAAACCTTGTACAGTGAGGAATAATGCCTACTGTCATGCATTGGGGATCTCGAGTGTCTAAGATGCCAGTTGTTACGGGTCGGATATGATTCTTACCATCAACTGGTACAACGTCCAACGAAAAGGACGGCACTGCATCCCATGATGCATGTCCTGGCTCATGATACAGAGGAAGATTTGGCCAACACA
The DNA here is from genome assembly GCA_003049485.1 of Ophioceras dolichostomum. Taxonomy (NCBI): domain Eukaryota; kingdom Fungi; phylum Ascomycota; class Sordariomycetes; order Magnaporthales; family Ophioceraceae; genus Ophioceras; species Ophioceras dolichostomum. The sequence continues at coordinate 67,201 of PYST01000016.1, forward strand.
TAGACATACAAGACGCCTCGAGTTTGGCCCAATTTGATCGAATTAGAGAAGAAGAGAGCCCTTCTGATTGCTCGATCCCCTCGAGCTGGTCCGCCGACTGATGAAAACAACGTCGTCTCTCATGGTCGTATGCCCGCTGTGAAAATATAACCTTCGCGTCGAGTCCAGTTAAGAATAGCAATACAAACATTGGAAAAAGGTGGAAGAAAAAAAGTAAGAAAATATGAAGATCCTCCTCCCCTGTCCATCCAACGCCATGCCGGGCTCCCAGTTGGAAGATCATCATCAGTATCTTCCACGCACTTTGAAAAAAAGAAGTGCTATGCTAGTCAATATGACGCCATTATATGTACACGAGGAGACCAAAAGGCTGGCCCTGTCCGGGCCGGAGTCATCCTCTTACTACTCTTTCATCCTTCGCGCTCTCCTGCCCTGTCTGTCCGTCTGGATGGCTCCGAGTGTATGGACCTAGGAATCATGTCGGCTTCAAGATATCGAGGCATCTGCCACAAGTGGCACTCATGCGTACCATCCGTTACTGGCGCCTAGATTTTGCCGCTTCGGTGGAGGCTGAGGATCATCGTCGGAGTCGGAAAGGGTTAAGTCGATGACGGGTGGTGCGGGGCGTTTGGTCCCAGCCGCGGAGGCGGAGGCGGTTGCTGATCGTGGCATCGAGGAGCCTTCACGCGAGGCACCTGTGTTCGGGGTGCTCGGTAAGGCCACCGATGATTGGTTGGGTGTCGCGGTGCTCCTATGTCGGCCCAGGAAGCTGATATCCGAAATTATGACATCGTCATCATCGATGTAACTCGCCTCACTCTTCTCATCCTTCACCTCGACCGTCTCGGCCCCTGGTAGCCGCCATTCCCCATCAGGCTCGATAGTCACTTGCTCGACAGATTTTGGGGTATTTGCCAGAATCTCCCTCGCATATCTTTTCCCCCCACCACGACGTTAGCATCTTGGGATCCCTGGTGTGAGGTTATCGAGGGAATTTGGAGGTGGTCATACTCATCTACTGCCAGCCGTTCGAAAGGTGCAAGCTGGCTGCATATAGGGCAAAGCCACTGAGGCCCTTGCTCCTGGAGCTGTAGGTATGAGGTCGCGTCGAAGCATTGGATATGCTTGCAAGCAGTGGATCTTACAGGGAGGTCCAGTCTCATGTAAGAAAGGGGACACTTCAACGAGAGCTTTTGTGACGTAGTCACGATCTCTGTGTCTCGAGCCTTGCGTGTGACTGTGGAAGGAGTCGACGACGTTAGCGCTATTCATGCATTGCACTATGGAGATATCGACTTACTTTCTAGGACGACCGACGCCCTAGAGATCCTGTTATGGGCGGTGGAAATCCTCTGTGTCAAGGAGGCAACAGAGTGTGTCTTGCAGACGTATACGCACAAATAGAACCTCTGTAGCGTCCACAACGAAGCAAGGCCGACGGAAAGTTAGTATGGCCGTACTGATTGTAGGTTATAACTACGCTGATATTTGTCTGGTATTGGGACATATGTATCTGACTTGAAAACTTTGGGTTTGACCTCCCTTATGCGTCGTCGCATATGTGAACTCGACCCGGTTGTCGTAGGTGGCTGGCTTCTGCCGAAGCAGGTCTGTGATGTCCACGGGCCTCGTAGACCCAGGCTTGTTCTTCAGTCCGCGGAGATTGGCCTTGACGTCGCCGCTATTAACCTTGATCTCGGCCGCGTGAGGGAATGCGATATCTTGGACTCCGGTGTTGGCCGCGGCGCAGAAGACCATGACCCTCATGGAGGGATCCGTTAGGTGACGCTGCAAGTCCTGGCCCTTCAACAAGAAGAATACCATATGGCGATTCTGAGGCACCGCTAAAGTAAGGAACCCCGGTCGATGTTAGCAGAGTCTCTATCTGGATGGAAGAGATACGCGGAGGAGATGGATACCCTTGGACTTACGCTCGCAGGTCTTGACGTCCGCCAGGAGTAACCTGGGTTCATAGAAAGGGCTCGGCTTGAATGTAAAGGCTACGGAGGTCAGGTCGTGCTCTTGCCAAGGTGAGGGAGGTAGACCCGTACGAATGGCAAACTGGTAACCCGGCATTGGCCTTTGGTTCTGGTTGTGATTCTGGTGTTGTTGGCTCTGGTGGCCACCCGCCATGAAGCTGGAGACCTGGCTGGCCTGCCCTGCTCCCTGATAGGTCTGGTACTGGTACGCGGCCGGCGCGTTGTTGGAAGACGACGACGCTGGTGGTAGCCCGGAGTGGTGGTTGGGAGCTGGTGAGGTGTGTGGCGAAGGGCTTAAGCCTGGTAGGACGTTGGAGCGGTTGGTGAATTGGCGGATGTGCTTCACAATCTGGTCGAACTTGTAGGCGTCACCTGCAGATTCGCGAATACCTGCGTGGCCAAGAGAAGAGCGCGGAGAAGGACCGGTTAGTCTAAGCAAGCCGCAGGAAGTGGTGGACTGGCACAAGAAGGGGGGCATGGCCGAGCGCAAAAGCAAAGTAGGAATGCTTGCGCCCAAGGGAGCGCGATATTTGACGTACGTTCGACGATGCGCCGCTGGAGGTCGGCCTTGACGCCTGAACTCCGAAGGCCATTGAATGTGCATACCGTGGCCAGCTGGCGGTTGAGCAGGGTATTGCTGTTCACAAGAGCGATGACAGATGCTATATCCTGCTTTGTCGGATATCCTGGAGTAAAGCCGTTTGAAGCCATGGCTGAATGATCGCCCCGTCAAGACGAGGGCACAGGCTGCCAAATCCCTCCGACAGCTGCCCCGCCAAGCGTCCGTATGCGGCAGGAAGTGACCGAGACTCGACTGTGTCCGGAAGGAACGGTCCAAGGAGTGCCGGAAGGTCCGATGTAGTATATCCCAGACCGTGTCGCCGTTTTGAAAATGAGTCGGATTGAGCTGTCGATACCAGCTGTTCGGCGGCCGAACCAAGTCCAGGTGTCAGAAAACCCCAACGCGGAACACGGGTGGACCGAAGCAGGAGGATGGACCTCAAGCAGCCTTCTGGATTCGATGCGCCGAGAGGCCGTAGCGCAGTGCCTCTGTGAAACTGTGGGATCAGTGGGTAGATGCGATCGAGACACACGGTCAAGCAGTAACGAGCGTTTGGGTAGTGGCGCCGGCAGGACGATCGTTTGCGTCACACTGAACTCTCCAGCCTCATCACACTGTTTGAGGTAGCCTTCGCAAGGCGCCACCTCGGAAGCCCAACTTTTTCTCGAGGTCCTCAGGACGAACCTGGGAGTGCGGGGTACCACGGATCTTCGGAGTGGATGTCTGAACTATGCGAAGTTACAGCACCTGAGCGGCTGGGTAATTGAGGGAGCTCGGCGTTGTCCCATCGTCTGTCGTCGGCGATCCAGCCCAGAGCCTGGGCTGAGAAGGCGGCAACGGAAGGCAGAATATGTGCCTACGAGGTACCGTGGTAGTGGGCGGAGTGGGGTCAGACCCACAATTAGCGCTCTGCGGTCGACTCTTTTTTTTCAGCAAACAAAAAAGTCAACGGGCGCCTGCTGATTATCTTATCGTGAATAAAAGTCTGAGCGTTTGTACGGACTGAAGTTCAGAACTGAGGGAATCTTTCCATTTCTTGATAAGGCCAGCACCAACCTACGGCACATTACAACATGGCAAAGTCTTCGCGAGCAAGCTCCAGGAAGGCGAACAACCAAAGACTCAAGCGCAATGTCTTTGGCCCCATCGAAGCCGCTCGAATGGAGCGTCTCTCGGCCAAGTTGACGGAACTGGCGTCGCAACCGAAGGAGCAAGTCTTGGGTCAGGACTCTAAGATGGAGGAGGTATCTGAGGTCGCTGCGGGTATGTTATGGCCACTTGATGTCTCTGCAACGTCGTTGCTCAAAGCTGCTGCCTCAAAAGTCTCCCTTGCTTATATCGTTTGCCGTCCCTTTTGCTTAGAGAACAACCCAGATACCCAGGTTGAGCCTGAATCGGAAGGCGTCGACAGTACAAGTAAGTGGCCCAAAACAAGTAAACTATTCAAACGCTCGGGCTGACATCTGCCGTTCAAGAAATGGATGTCGATTCGGGCTTAAAGACTTCAAAAAAGGTCGGTCTGAGCAGGAGGAGGATCGAGAAGAGACGATCAAAGAAGTCTTCCATAGTGTTCCCCAGCCGCAAAGACAGAATGAGCGCGAAGAAGAGGAAATGAATGGACACAGAACTCAGCCCGTGTCGCAATTTCTTTTCTTCTTCTAATACCCGATCCCAAGCAAATTCTTGTAAAAGTTCCTCCGCAATGAGCGAGGCTGCAGATCATCTATGTAGATTTTTGGTGGGGGAGGGGCCGCCAATCCGCAGGTACCTTGATAGTGAGAGGGGTGGATTCAATCATTGTTCTCTCCCAATGACGTCTCGCAGCAGTGACCAGGGTTATGCAAGGCTGCGACCCCAAGCTCACGTCAAATCCGTCTTGGGGAATGCGTCCCAAACCAACCAAACCAACACGGGGGGACTGAGCCCACAATATTTTGTAACTTGCCAAGCTGTTGGGATTTCTGGAGGTCGATTTCAGCAACATCATGGCGGGCAGTTCTCGAGTAACAATTATACCTTCCATTGTGTTCTGAGAAGTGATCAAAGATCGGCTTGACCTCCCCCTTTTACGCGACCTGGTGGTGTCGATGGCTCCACGGCATCCGCGGGCCCCACGGCCGCCTCGTAAGAAGAGTTCGATCCCTCCCCACCTACCGGCTACCGTGCTCCTCGTCGTCGCGAACATCTTGATACCTCTGGCGATCGTGACGTTCGCGACCGGCTTCTTCCCGTACAAGCCGTTTCTGCCTGGCCTGGCCCGGTTTGAAGATGCCGACGAACTGGGGCCACCACCGTCCGCGCCGTTCGACCGGTTGGTCTTCATGGTCGTGGACGCCCTTCGAAGGTCAGCTTCGGCTTCTTGCATCCGTGTTTGCGTCCGTGTGGATTTGCCCCAACGTACCAGCCCTAGAGACTTGATTTGCTCATACGTTAGACTTGGTAGTGACTTCGTTTACACGGCGAATTCCGGCTTCGAATACACCCAATCGTGCGAATATCCCCTCGATCTCTTGCCCTGATAGCAGTGCCCAAGGGCCCCCATATAGAGAACCGAACGTTGACTTATCCTTCGGCCGCCTCACCAGGCTGATCCGCGATGGCGCGGCGATTCCGTTCACGGCGCATGCTACATCCCCGACCGTCACCATGCCGAGGATCAAGGCGATCACGACTGGTTCCATACCCTCGTTCCTGGACGTGATCCTCAACATCGATGAGGGCGACGAGAGCTCCTCCCTCGCCTCCCAGGACACATGGCTCGCTCAGATGAAGGCCAAGGGCGCCGGGGAAATGGTCATGTTCGGTGATGATACCTGGCTGAAGCTGTTCCCCGGCACTTTTGATCGGGCTGACGGTACTTCGAGCTTCTTCGTGGCGGTAAGTGCCACTAAGCAGAACACTAGGCAGAAGTGACGCCGGTGATTTGCCTCCGCGCGTCTCTTCTCCTATGCGTAGATCTTGCCGGCTGAACAGTTTGCCCATGCTAGGACTTCACGGAGGTGGATAATAATGTGACCCGCCATATCACGGACGAGCTTCAGAAAGACGACTGGAGCACAATGGTCCTCCACTACCTCGGACTAGATCATATCGGCCACAAGGGAGGACCGAGAAGGTGAGAGATGACTCTCTGTCGATCATTCCGGTTAGCAGGATGAGGCAACAGCTACGAGTAAGGCTACTAACAACAGGCAAAAAAAAACCAAAAAAAAAACCGTAAAGCCCCCACATGGTACCCAAGCAGAGGGAAATGGATAACATCGTAAAGGAGATCTATGGAGCCATCGAGTCGCATCCCCACCTCCAATCTTCACTTCTCGTCCTTTGTGGCGACCATGGCATGAACGATGCGGGGAACCATGGCGCGTCCTCCGCGGGAGAGACTTCTCCTGCGCTGGTCTTCATGTCTCCGAAGCTGAAGGCTATCAGCGGCACATCCTACGAAGTGCCCGTCGAGTACCGGGAAGATTTTCGATACTATGCTACTGTCGAGCAGTCGGATCTCGTACCGACTCTCGGCGCACTGCTGGGCTTCCCCGTCCCGAGGAATAACCTAGGGGCCTTGATTCCGGAATTTCTCCCGTTGTGGCAAGACAGTACGTCTCCTCCTCTGCCTCTTAACGCCCTCCTCCACCAGGCCCCAGTCCTGTCCGCAACCACTAGAGCGAAGACTACATCCTACTACACTACTGTCTATATCCGCATTTTACTCATCCGCATATGATCCTCCTTAGGGAACGACAAGACCCAACTTCTCCTGCGTAACGCCCGCCAAATGCTCAGCATCGTCACCGCAGCTTACGGCGACCTGATGTTCAGAGATGGCGCCGATGAGAACCTGGCGTGCTCACAGGCTCGGCAGTCAGAAGTGGTGGACCTCGCATGCCAGTGGCAGCAGATCTCCCGGTCTGCTGGTCGGGCGACCACCCCCGACTCGCAATTCGACGCCGAATGGATTCCCCGTGCTACAAAGGTGAGTGCCTGCACGGCCTTCCATGCCTACAAACTCGTCAAGGTTTATTGTGTCGTACCCGGAATGCTCGATCCTGACGAAACCACAGTGGCTCCGCGAGGCCCAGGGCCTGATGAGTAGCATGGCCAGCAACTACGATATGACCAGGATCAGCCTCGGTCAAGCGCTAGCTGTTGCAGCCGTCGCCGCCACCGTGGTAGTGCCGTACCTCATGGGACCCAACAACAACGGTGAATCCCAGTCGTCGTACCTGCCCCTGACGCTCATCAGGATCGCGTACGGCATCATGATGTTCGCCAGCAGCTTCGTGGAGGAGGAGCACCACTTCTGGTACTGGGCCACCACGGCCTGGCTCGCGTTCGTCAGCCTGCGGCCCTCCGCCAGCGAGCCCGCCCTGACGGCGGGCCAGGTGGCGTCGGCGCTCGTCGGCCTCGTGGCCATGCGCGCGGTGCGCGGCTGGAACCAGACGGGCCAGAAGTTCGCGGGCGGGCCAGACACGGTCAAGACGTTCCTGCTGCCGAGCCCGACGCTCCTGTGGGCCGCCGTCACCGCCGCGTACCTGCGGGTCCACAGGGAGCTGGTCAAGGGGTTCGACGGCCTGCCGTACGCGCTGAACGTCGCGGGCTCCACGGGCCTCGTCCTGGCCGGGTTCTCGTTCAAGCTGGCGTTCACGAACGAGGACTCCCCTGAGCTGATCGCGGGCTTCTCCGAGACGGTCCTCGGGCTCGTGCAAGGCGCGAACCTCGTCAGTCGCGCTAGAGCGGTATTCGTCGGTCTCGTGCTGGCTACTGTCGTTGTTCTGTTCTCCATCTTCACCGGGCGTGGCAGGTCGAAGAAGGCTTCTGGTTTGTCCTCCCTCCCTCCCTCCCTCCCCCATTCTTGATGTTCATTTTGGTTTACGAGTACCAAATGGGCTCCAAATCACATCGAGTTTCCGTCGTCAACATGCTAATCCCCCCGTTTGCCTTTTCCTCTTTTTTTCTTTCTTTTTTTTTCCCAGCCATGGACACTCTCCACAACCTCTTCACCCTCCTCGCCATGACCCAATCCCGCGCGACCAACATCCCGCTCTTCCTCCTCCTCGACGTCCTCTGCAAGTTCGTCGCCTCCCAGGACCTGTCCCTCGTCGAGCTCAGCACGTCGTGCCTGCTCCTCCAGCACGCCAGCTTCTTCGCCTTCGGCGGCACCAACTCGATCGCGTCCGTGGACCTGTCGAGCGCGTACAACGGCGTGGGCGGCTTCAGCGTCGGCGCTGTCGGCGCGCTCGTCTTCCTCAGCAACTGGGCCGGGCCGCTGTACTGGACCTTCGCGACCAACACGCTGCTCGTCAGGAGGAGGAGGGCTGGCGGGAGGCGGATCTTCGCGAGGCACGTGGCCGTGCTCACCATGTTTGCGGCGGCGAGCGTCGCCTTCGTCATGGCTGCGTGCACGCTCCTGAGGACGCATCTTTTTATCTGGACCGTGTTCTCTCCCAAATACCTCTACTGCATGGCGTGGAGCTTTGGACAGCACCTGATCGCTAATGTCGGCTTGGGTGGTATCTTGTACTGGCTCGGAACGCGCTCAACCCGTACGTGAGCTACGATTTTTCGCTGGCGGAACTAATTTGTTTGAATAAAAGAGGACTGGACGGTTTTCACAGTCTAAGATGCCTATATTTTGCACGTTGAAGAAGACCTCTTACTCAGCGGCAACCGAGAAGTCCGTGAGGTCCAGATAACAGGAAAGGCAGACGAACAATGCTATCCGAACTAGACCCAGCTCGCTAAGGGCCAGGCGGATTTGCAGGATCAAAGTTGAAAATACACCCTTCTAGATACAGTGCCAGCAATATCATGCTACAAGAGATATTTACTTTCAACGGAGCAACTGAGGCGCCATGTACCAAAAGTCTCCCCATCTTTCAAGCTGCTCTCACTTGCCTCTGCGAAGCACAGCCTTCTTCTTGCGCATCATGCGCTTCCTTCCAATGATCTTCTGCCGCATGGCGAGCTTTGCCTCGACTGCCTTCGCTGACTTCTTGTCCAGAACGGGATCGACTCTACTATCGATATCCCCTCCCTTGACAGAGGCCCCCTTGCCCTTGCCGCCAGCCTTGCCCTTAACGGCAACAGCCTGAGCTGCTGCGTTCTTATTATTCCCGCCATTGGCGTCTCGGCCCTTGGTCCCGAACTTCTTATTCCCCTCTATCGGCTGCTGGTGCTGCTGATGCTGCTGCTGCTTCTGCTCGTCGCGACCAACACCACCGCCGGCCCCACCACCCTTGAACTTCTCCTCCGTCGCCTTGCGCCGGGCGACCACGTTCGCGTTCTCGATCGCGAACTCGGCGATGATCCTCGAAGCCTTGCCAGACTTGGGGTTCTCCACCGCGTGGCCGTTGAGCCAGCGCAGGCCCATGAGCGCGCAGCGGTGCGAGTAGTACTCAATGAAGCCGTAGCCGCGACTTTTGCCGCCGCCCTCGTTCTCGCCGTCCTTTTTCGCCTCGGGCACCTTGGAGCCGTCTTTGCTCTCGAACACCACTTTCGCCTGGAGGACGATGCCCTTGCGCTTCAGCTTGCGGCTGTGCTCGCCGTCCCGGTCCAGCTGGCCGCCTCTGCGAGACTCCTCCTTGGACAGAGGCTCGCGCTTGCCCTCCGTCACGTCCTGGGCGAAGCCCACGACGGCCTGGCGCGCGAGCGCCTTGAGCTCCTTGGAGCCCATGTGACGGGGGATGTTGCGCAGGGCCAGCCGGGTCAGGCTCAGGTGGAGACTCGGATTGCTCTCGATCAGCTTCTTGCGCTGCCGGGCGCTGGCCTCACGGAGCTGGATCTCGGAGACGGGCAGCAGCGCGTAGAGCGGCGAGTCCTTCCGGATGTGGCCTTCATTGAGCAGGAACAGCCGCCGCTTGTCCTTGTCATGGGCGTTGCGGGCGTCTGCGGCATCAGTCGTGAAACGGGTCGCCTCCTCTTTGCTGACGGCCTTGGAGACCTGCAGCACGCGGCCCTCGAGCGTGTACTTGCCCTCCGAGTCGATCGCCTCGTCCTGAAGAACGGAGTGTTTCGTGAGCGTTGGAGCTGGGCGGTACCGCGGCGCCGTGCGGACGCATGCCTCTGCGTCTTCGATATTGAAAAAGCACACAAAGCCCCTACCGGCGGGCTTCTCGGTAGCGCGATCCATGACAACCCGCGCGTATCTGACGGCTCCGAACTGGGCGAAATGCGTCCTCAACTGCTCGTCAGTGGTTGTGAACGGCAAGTTACGAACAAACAGCGTGCTCGAGTTGTCCGTTGACAATTGCTTCTTCTTGTGGCTGGCGGAGTCTGAGTCTGAGTCGTCTGATCCATCAGACCTATCAGACCCATCGTCTGAAGAACCGTCTAGGTCCGCACCGCCCTCTTCGTCGTCCTCGTCGTCCTCGTCGTCCTCCTCACCCCCATCCTCTTTGCTCTGCTTGTCGTCCTCGTCACTGAGCTCCTCCTCCTCCAAAGTGTCCATGTGACTCTCCATAAAATTCCTGAGATCTTCATCCTCGTCAAAATCATCCTCGGACTTCTTGCCTATCTTGTTGCTGGCTTTCCTGGGCTTGTTGTCCTCTTCGTCGGTATCCAATGTCTTGGTCTTCTTTTTCTTCGGCTCCGCGACCTCAGTGGACGCCTCCTGATTTTGCTGTTCCCAGGTGTTCTTGTCGACCGCCCAATCAACGGCAATGGTCCTTCCATCGACCTCTTTTCCGTTGAGACCGTTGATGGCCTTCTCGGCATTCGCCTTACCCCGGAAAGTCACAAAGCCGAAACCCGTCTGTTTGCCCTGGGAGCCCGGTACATCTGCGAATTTGACCTTGCCGTAGCTCCTGAACAGATCAGCGAGCTGATCCGATTTTCTGATGCTCCAAGGCAGATTCCGCACGATCAATTTGTTTGGCTTCCAAGTCTCGGCTCGCTGTTCCTCCCGCTTGCGCTTCTCTTCAGCGACTTTGGAGGGCACTGAAGCAGAGCCAGCCTTAGCAGAGGCACGATGCCTTGGCTCAGCAATCTCCAGTTTCAGCCGGCGGCCACTGAAGAGCTCGTTGTTGAGCTTCTCCTTGGCCTGAAGGGCGTCTTCGGCGTCCGTGAAGGTGACGAAGCCAAAGCCGCGGGAAACTTTTGTCGCAGTATCCAGAACAACTGTGGCATGCTTGATTGGAAAGTGCTGCGAGAAAAACTCGGCCAGGGTCTCCTTCGTTGCGTCTGGTGGAAGAGAGCGGACGAAGAGCGAAGTGCGCTGCTGCTCATCGACCCTGGCCTTCTTGCTTGGAGGCTCAGGTTGTGAACCAGACTTAGCATTGGCCGCCACCTGTTCTTGGGCGGCCTCCGCCTCCCGGCGCCGTTTCTGGCTCCCGGATTTGCCCATTGGAAGCGGTATGCTCAGTCGACTTTCTTAAGAGACCGGTAATATTCATCTGATCAGTCAGTCTCCGATTTACACTGCGAAGCTTCCACGAAAAAAAAATTTGGGTAGGAGACGATAAGAGCTGCTGATGAGGTTTATCTCCACGTGATGACGAGGGGTCACCATAGTCGCCTGGCCAGTGGGGGTTCTGTTTGTTTACATGGGCAAATCCACCAGCGCGCCAGCCAATCGCGCTGGATCTTCTCAACACGTCTAGGCTGGACTGTACAGCTTTCTCAGCAACACCCATCGCCGGCACATAGTTGTAGCACATGATAGTTGCATCAGTACTATTGCGAATACCTTAGGTACACCGTCGAAAAAATCGAACCTGGCGAATCCGGCCTGATATCCACCCTCAGACCACTTCCACTACCACTACCAACACAGATGTGAAGGATGCCACCACGGTCATCCACTCGGTCCACGCGGACCAGCTCTGCGACAGTGTCGCACAAGTCGTCGGCAGCGACCCTGAACCCGCGCGCATCAGTCGCGTCCCGCGCGTCGTCGGCCATCCTCGATATCCCAGAAGAAGCCCCCGACAATGCCCTCCGCAGGCAGGTCGCCGCGGTGTTTCGCGACGCGCAACGCACGACGGCGTCGCACCGCAAGCTGGTGGTGACGCTGCGCAAGATCCAGGAGGCCTGCTGCTATGAGCCCAAATCGATGTCGAAGAAGTCTGCCGCCGCGGACGTGTCTGACTTCAGAGAGGAAGACTTCAACTCCGAGTTCTCTCGCTGCGCCATGCGCGTGATGCCGGTCAAGAAGACCGAGGGTGTGGGCGAGAAGACAGTGCGCTTCATCGGGCTCTTCCTGCGCCACTCGATCGAGAAGGACAACGAACTGCTCGGGGAGGTGGACGAGGACGCCAGCACGATGCCCGAGACGCCTAGCACGCGGCTTACGACTCACCTTATGGAGGTGATTCTGCCGCTGCTCACGGCCAAGGACAAGTTCGTGCGCTACCGCTCGACCCAGCTCATTTCTCAGATCGTCAACTCGCTGGACGCTATTGATGACGACCTGTTCCAGAAGCTGCGTTATGGCCTGCTCAAGCGCATCCGCGACAAGGAGGCCATGGTGAGGGCACAGGCCGTGCTGGGACTGGGCCGTCTGGCCGGCAACCAGATCGAGGCGGAGCCCAACTCAGATGACAGCGACGATGACGCCGGGACCGGCCTCCTAGAGAAGCTGCTGGAGGTGTTGCAGAACGACCCCAGCGCCGACGTGAGGCGCTCGCTCCTGGTGAACTTGCCCATCCTACCCAATACTCTACCGTTCCTGCTAGAGCGCGCTAGAGATCAGGACCCTCTCACCCGCCGCGCCGTCTACTCGCGTCTTCTGCCTGCGCTGGGTGACTTTCGACATCTGTCCCTCTCTATGAGAGAGAAGCTTCTGCGATGGGGTCTCCGGGATCGAGATGAGAACGTCCGCAAGGCGGCCGGGAGGCTTTTCCGAGAACGGTGGATCGAGGACTGCGTGGGCGTGCCGGAACCGGCGGAGGATGGTACCTTGCCTGCCGAGCCGGCCGCCCCGAGCTTCGAAGGACTTCTTGAACTGCTCGAGAGAATTGACGTCGTGAACTCGGGCGTCGAGAATGGGGTCGCGCTCGAGGCAATGAAGGGCTTCTGGGAGGGCCGGCCGGACTATCGAGAAGCGGTGACGTTTGATGATCACTTCTGGGAGACACTCTCAGCCGAGTCTGTGTTCATGGCTCGTAGCTTCAACGACTTCTGCAGAACGGAAGGCAACGGACGCTACGAGTCGATGGTCGAGGAGAAGCTGCCCGAGGTCACGAAGCTCGCATTTTTCCTCGAGCGGTACGTCAAGGTGATGATCGACGCCATCAAGCGGGCTGAGGAGGTTGAGGATGAGGAGGAGGCCGAGGAGGACACGGTCGAACAGGAGTTCATTGTCGAGCAACTGTTGCACATTGCTCTGACGCTGGACTACTCGGACGAGGTCGGTCGTAGAAAGATGTTCGCCCTCCTCCGCCAGACCCTGTCGATCCCAGAGCTTCCAGACGACGTTACGCGGCTGACAGTCGACGTGCTGCGCGATATCTGCGCACCCGATGCTGCCGGTGAGCGCGAGTTCTGCTCCGTGGTGCTCGAGGCCGTTGCCGACGTTCATGACACCATAGTAGATGACATGATGGGCGGTGACGGAGACGAGAGCTTCCACTCGGCGCGCTCCGAGGTCAGCGGCGACAGCACGCCGACCAAGGGCGGTTCCAGGTCGGATCGTGATGCCGGCCTGACAGAAGAGGAGAAGCAAGAGAAGCTGGTGCGCGAGCTCGTCATCAACATGAAGTGCTTGCACATCGTGCAATGCATGCTCTCCAACGTCGCTGGCAGTCTGCAAGAGAACGACCACCTGGTGTCGATGCTGAATAACCTGGTGGTGCCCGCCGTGCGAAGTCACGAGGTGCCTGTCCGCGAGCGAGGCCTGGTCTGCCTGGGCCTCTGCTCCCTGCTGGACCGGTCGCTGGCCGAGGAGAATCTGGCTCTCTTCATGACCTTCTACAGCAAGGGTCACGCTGAACTGCAGATCATGGCACTGCACATCTTGACCGACATCCTCAACGTCCACGGCGCCCAGCTACTCTCGGCACACCCGGCCCTGCAGAAAGTCTACGTGAAAGCGCTTCGATCCGGCTCGAAGTCTCCCGAAGTGCAGGCCGCCGCCACCATCGCCGTGTCGAAGCTTCTCCTCGGCCGTGTAGTCACCGACCGCGAGGTCTCATCAGAGCTGCTCAAGACGCTGGTGGTGGCGTACTTCGAGCCGTCGAGCTCGGGTAACCAAAGCGTGCGCCAGGCGCTCAACTACTTCCTGCCTGTCTTCTGCTACTCCCGCGCCGAGAATCAGGACCTGATGCGCTCCGTCGCCCTCGATGCGCTGCACATCCTGTACAACGTGCGCGAGGGCTTCGACGACGACGAGGCCGACGTTGGCGACGAGATGGCCAGCCTCACGACTATCGGCGCCTGCCTCGTGGACTGGACAGATCCACGCAAGTGCTATTCGCCCGCAGGCAACCCTGGCGATGCCGAGAAGAAGAACGTCAACGGCAACATCCATCTCGACTTCGCTAAGGATATACTGGCGAAACTCGACAGCAGCATTCACAGTAAGTTTCTATTGTGCCCCGTTACGTCTCCTACCCTTCCTTTCTTGTCTTACCCTGCCCACAAGCAAAGAAGAAAAACTAGGAGCATCTGCTAACACTGTCTGCGTGACTCCCTTATCAGAGGAAGAAAAGAAGATCGTTGCGCCGCTTCTGGGCAAGCTATACGTCTCACCTGCGTCTACGGAGGACAAGATCCGGGAAACGTACGCCCTGGTCTCGGAGGCTGTCGACAACCAGCTCCTCTCCGACGCCACGGGCAGAAATGCCCTTTACAAGATTCACGTGGCCCTCGGGAAGATCGTCAACAACCTCGATCAGCAGCAGCAGGAAGGGTTCGGCCGCAGGAGCGTCAGCAGGAGCACCTCGGTCGGCGCCGAGGACAGGACCATCGTCCCGGCGGAGGACAGGACTGTCGTCACGCTGACGGAGGCCAACATCAAGGAGGAGGACGAGGAGGACGAGGATGTGGATGGGGACAGCCGCGACGAGGGCACAGTCATCCATAAGTACGACGCCGAATCTATTGCTGATGAGCTGCTGTCGGATGGAGATGACTGATTGTGATGATATGGTGAGAGGGCAGGACGGGACAAGGCATGGTGGCTTGAGCAAAACAACGACTGTGCTGATTTGATGGTTTTTTGATCTGTCTCATTTGTCACTATTAATGAACGTTTAATAGGGTGGGTGATGATTAGTTGTTCTCTTTGGTTTGGGAGTTCGTACGGCTGGTAGGCAAGAGGAATTGGGTTCTCATTCAATTCAAAGATGATCTATCTGGTTTTGACCACTGGAGACGCGACTGGGAGGTCTTCCGTCCATTGCTCTCTCTGTGCCACTGCATTTGAATCGAATATCGCTCTCAAAGTTATGTTTCCCTTTCTCAATTCATACAGTCGGGGTGGCTGTCTCATTGATCAAGGATGTGTCGCGAGACCGCACTTTCGGGGTTGCAGGGAATCTCCATCGGGATACCGTAGACCTGGATTTTAGGTACACTTGGTGGGTCATTCTTATCCCGGTGCAATTGAGCTCCGGAGTGGGGTACTCGTCAAACAACAATTTCCTCCGATCAGAGCTCACGCAGGTCCGGTTTTCGTCGTCCCAGACATCCGTTCTCGCTTGAACTCTCTCCCCCCAAGGTGTCCACACCCCGGACCAAGCTTTCGGGACGAGTACCGCGTGTCGCGAAACTCGACGGACCCATTCATCAACAGCTGCGGCCAAAATTTCTAGGCCTAGCGCCAATTGGGAAGCTTAGTGACTCCAGTGAGGCAAGCTCCGAGAACTCAAGTCGGCCTCCGAAGACCGGCTCTCAACCCTCACCACCGGCTGCCC
Source organism: Ophioceras dolichostomum (assembly GCA_003049485.1). Taxonomy (NCBI): domain Eukaryota; kingdom Fungi; phylum Ascomycota; class Sordariomycetes; order Magnaporthales; family Ophioceraceae; genus Ophioceras; species Ophioceras dolichostomum. The sequence goes on from PYST01000016.1 coordinate 82,593, forward strand.
AAGGGTCTTTCTTAGCTGCCTGTAAAGGCTTTGGGATACACGTTATGGCGTCTCTCGCGACGCTCGGCCGCCTGTCCGGTAGGCTGGCGAGCCGAAAAGTTGCGCAAGATGCCGTCACCCGAGGTCAGTGGAGTCCCTGTCGTCAGCCCCGTCGCCTCGTTTCTTCATCCAGCCCAGTCCGGAAGTACAATCGCTCGGAGCGAATCAGAATCTTAGAGGAGACCAGCTCTGAACTAACGGCATGCACCGACGAACGCAGGGTTTAGGGCGTCCGCCGCAGCTTTAGCGGCGCAGAATTTCACGATGCCGGCGCTCTCACCGACCATGACGGAGGGTAACATCGCCACGTGGAGGATCAAGGAGGGCGAGAAGTTCGCGGCGGGCGACGTGCTGCTGGAGATTGAGACGGACAAGGCCTCTATGGACGTCGAGGCGCAGGAGGAGGGCGTGCTGATGAAGATCCTCAAGGGCGACGGCTCCAAGGCCGTGCCCGTCGGAGCGCGCATCGCCGTCGTCGCGGAGGAAGGCGACGACATCGCCTCCCTCGAGATCCCGGCGGATGAGCAGCCCAGCAGCTCCAGCGCTAAGCAGGAGTCTTCTGCCACGTCACAAGACGCTTCGGCGTCATCATCATCATCATCACCACCACCAGCCAAGTCCGCCGAATCGACAGAATCGGCGGCCAACAAGTCGAAGAAGCCCGGCCCGAAGAGGACATACCCCCTGTACCCGTCCGTAGCGCACCTCGTCAAGGAGAAAGGTCTCGACGAGTCCGCCGTCGCGCAGATCACGCCAACGGGACCCAACGGCCGACTGCTCAAGGGAGACGTCCTCGCCTACCTAGGCGTCATCAGCCGCGACACACCAGCCGGCATCGAAGCCCGCTTCGAGAGGCTATCGCACCTCGACCTCAGCAACATCAAAGTAGCCCCCCCTGCCAAGCCCGCCGCGGCGCCTGCGCAGGCACCACCAAAGACAGAAAAAGCGGCAGCTGCCGCCTCTCCTCCACCACCGCCGCCGCCGCAGGAGCAGCAGCCCGCGCACGTCGCCGTCCCGGTCTCGCTCGCCGCGGCGATCAAGCTCCAGAAGAGGATCAGCAAGACGGTCGGCATCTCCCTGCCGCTGTCGACGTTCATCGCCCGCGCCTCCGACCTCGCCAACGACGACCTACCGTTCGCGGCGCCGCCGCGCGAGCCCACGGCCGACGAGCTGTTCGACCAGATCGTCGGCAGTGGCGCTGCTGCTGCTGCCCCGCGCCTGAGCCGTGGCGATTACCTTCCAGCGGTCTCAGCCGCCGCGTTGGCTACCGCTCTTCCCGCTGCCGTCCGATCGCCACCAGCGCCGAAGATCGACATCTTCGACATACTGGCTGGTGGGCCCAGCAGCGTGAGGAAGACTGCGCCCGCGAAGCCTGTCGCTGCTGCTACGCCGGAAGACGTCGCGAGCCTTTTCACTTTCAGCCTGACTGTGCCCAAGGCGGAGGCCAAGCGCGCGGGCGTCTTCCTGGAGAGGGTGAAGCTGGTGTTGGAGAACGAGCCGGGGAGGCTTGTGCTGTAGAACTACGACAGACACATCTAGCCGGCCGGCCATCTTCTTTTCCATGACGCTCAAAATTATAAACTTAAGGAAGGCCTGGCTTGAGGGCTCTTACGCCCATCAATAGTGGTAGTCTTTGTCACCTGTACCGATAAGCGATGGACGTTCATAGACGATTTCTCTCAGGAAAAGGGGGAAGCAAAAGATAGAATTTGCAATTGTAGAATTGGTTGGTTGAATGGATCTGGAGCAAAGCATTGTCGTGAAGAGCCACGACGGCAGTCCTGTGATTTCCTGTAATATGTCCGTGTGACATTCTACCTAGGGTACCTTCCTACGGACTGTGTGTCCCTTTCTTTCCCTTCCTTCCATTTTTGAACCGTTCGTCATTTGTGAATCGTTCGTAGGATAATGATAATACAAACCCGAGTCCATCCCGAGTGGAGACCTAGTGATAGCAATCTGAGAGGGGGGGTCTCCCTAAAAAGGGGTGGTGCTTCTGGTAATCCAACCAGCCCAACCGAAAAGCCAAAAGCCAGCAGGAGTCGTAAACAAAAGACAGAAAGAGATACAGAGAGGAGAGGCGAATGAATGCCTTCATTTCCAGAACCACGATCCACCTCCCTTCTTACCACCATCGCTGGGAGTCTCCCCAGATTTCTGCTGCTGCTGCTGCTGCTGCTGCTGCTGCTCTTGCTGCTGCTTCCACCGCAGCCGGTCCTCCTCGCCCTCGAACCCCGTCATCCCCCACTTGAGCGAGCCGCGCCATCCCCACGCCACCGCGTTCTCCGTCTGGACGGAGATCTCGTCGCCGTTGGCGTTGTACGTGCGCGTGACGACCTTGACGCGCCGGTCGCCCTTGTCGTCCACGCGCTCCTCGCGCGTCCGCACGGTGGTGGTCCCGTCCGGCGAGCGCGTCGTCTCGGTCGAGGTGCGCTTGCCCGGCTCGAGCTGCGTGATGTGCTCTTGCGTGATGTGCTCTTGCAGCCGCTGCTGATGGTGCTGCTGCTGCTCTTGCTGATGCTGCTTGGCCCAGTTCGTCCTCGGAACCTCGTTCCACCAGTTGTCGTCGTTGCGCTGGGCTGCCTGGTGATGCTGCTCCTTGTCCGAGGAGGAGGCGGTCTTGAGAAGGGTGTTCAGCGACTTGTCCAAATCGGAGGTGCTGGAGCGGATGGATGAGGAGAGCAGGTCGTCCTCGGTCTGCGGATCGTTGTTACGCACCTTTGACGACGCCTTGCTGCTGCTGTTGTTGTCGCCCCAGAACTTCTTCCACCTCTTCTCGAACTCATCCGCTCGCCGTCGCTGTTGATCATCCGGCTCCTTCCTTTCGTCGGAGTTCAGACCAAACATCTTGTACAGGCGCTCCTCGAGCTCGTCGGACACACGTCCCGCTTCGTTTTTGCCGCCGCCGCCCTCGCCGGAGCCACGGGCGGACTCCAACGCATCCTTGAAGACTCGGACGGCCTCCTGCTTCCAGTCGCCGGCGGCCGAGGTGGAGCCTTCCGTGCCCGGAGCAGGCCAGTCCTCCTGCGACCACCAGCCGAAGGTGCCGACGGGGGACCGGAAGGCCACGGTGGTCTGGCGTGGGAAGTAGAAGTTGTACCAGCGCTGCTCGCGGAGCCCGTCCAGCCAGGCGATGCGCACGTCGGTAGGAGACGAGAACCGCGAGTGGCTGGCCGCTACGTCGACGAGCGGCTTCCCCAGCAGCTCCCTGCCAGGGGTCGCGGGCGGGTGGGCGGCGCCGAGGAGCCCGTCCGCACGGAGTCCCGCCAGCCAGAGGACGCGGGGGTCGATGTCCCTGTGCGCGACACGGTCCGTGCGGAACCGGTCGGCCCTCTCGTGATGGTCGATCATGGATCCATCTGAAGAAGGCGAGCTGGCGCGGAGAAGGTCCTCGAACGCATCGGCGAAGCCTCCCGGGCTGAAGCCCATGTCGCCGGGGAGGTCATTCGGAACTGGCTGGGGGATGTACTGCAGGTTCCAGGGCGAGTAGGGGGAGTTCACGGTCCAGTTGTACCACTGGCGCATGAGCACGGCATCTTGCGGGAGGGTGCCACGGGCGCCATCGTCTTTTCCTCGGCCGTTCGAGCGCGAGCAGCCTGAGCCGCTCTGGCCCTGATTGTTGGCGGTGGCGCTGGCGCTGTCCACCTGATCCCCTGCACGGTAGGATCTGGACACCATCGACGGCAGGCCGAGCACGCCGTTCAGAGTCGAACCGATGTGGTAGTCGACGTGCTTCTTCCAGCGGACGAAGAAGTCGCCGATGGGGTTACCGTCGTCTGCCGGCATGTCTTCTAACGTTCAAAGTGGCTTGGCGTCTGATGTGGCTAGGCTTATTTGATACTAGGTGATAGATACTAGGTTGTTGTTGGTCTCTTCTTGAGGGATCGTTCAGCGTTTTTTCTCACCGCCGCAGCGACGCATTGAACGCAGCCGACACAGCGAGCGGTCAAGAAGGGCTGTGGTGAAAGATGTCTAGCGTTTGTTGGTAAGAGAGTAATGCAGGCGATGCATCTGGTGGCGGCACGCCTGGCTTTTGAAATAGTGTGAGGGATAGGAGCCCCGAAAATCGAACGGGAAGAGATATAAAGAGAAGATGAAAGCACGGGAGGAACAGACCTGATAGGTGGCAACCTGAGACAGTGTTACGGGAGACAGACAGCACTTGTGTTACGGGAGACTGTGGCGGGGAAAACGAACCACTTCCAGATGTCACCAGATGTCGAGCATTCTCGTAGTCTGTACTCCGCGAGTATTCGGCATCATCTTCAAAGCTGCTACCCCAAGCTGCAAGTTCATATGCTTGAATGCTGCCCCGCACCGACTTTCAGACCTATACCCGACCGACGGCTTCGAGGGGGCCCACAGCAGGCTGGGATACTTTGTCTACTTACCTAGACGTGCAGGTTGCAGCACTGTAATGACCGGGGTCATTCACTGGTGCATCGCTAATCCACTATTAATTCTGTACTGTGGTACGACGGAATAGCCGGCCAAAGCGAACTACGCCACTGATCCCAGCAAGTTCAGTACTACCACTATGACGGAATCCGCATAGCGTCTGGGAGCCACCTTGATGCCCTGATCTCTGGCGTTCCACCAACGGCCAAGCCAACAGTGGACGGCGGCCCGCGAGTCGGCCTTCTGACCCGAAAAACGAATGTCGACGAGTGACGGAAGAAAAAGAGGAAGATATAAAAAAAACCAACCTACCGTGACACTGATTTTAGACTGATTGGCCGGGGATACAGGCATTTCTTTGCTTGTGACAATCAAATTTGTGTCGCCCGAAGATTCCCCCTTGCGATCCTCACCGAACGATTCGATTCGGTCCTCGTCGACGACGCTCACCCTCCGATGGTCCCGGGCTTCGAGTCGAGCTGTAGCATCTGCTGTGTGGGGACATTGACGACGACCACCACAACGACGACGACGACGACGACGACGACGTTCAAAACGCTCGAACTGATCGAAAGTCCACAACCACAAGCAAGCGGCGGGTGAGGAGGCCCGCTGTGCTGCTGCTCCAAAAGTTCCAGGAAGAGATCGAAACTCTGCCTACCTAATCTTAGACAATCACATTCTCGGGAAGACCACGGCCTGCCGCCACTGTCTTTGTTCCACAAAAACGGCAGCAGCAGCAGCAGGCGCGCGTGTCAAAAAGCCCGGCAATGCATATCCCCGCGACGCCACCAGTGCTTTCCTCACTACCACCGCCGTCGTCGTCGTCGCCGTCGCCATCGTGGTCACTATTAGCCGCCTCGCCGCCACCACCATTACTCTCCCTCCTTCTCGACGGGCTTGCCACGGTGGGCCCGCTGTTCTACAGCTACACCACCCGAAGCTTCTTCGATGACGACGGCGGCGGCGGCGGCGGCGGTGGAGATGACGGGGGTGGGGACGAACCTGGAGGCGGCCCGAAGAAGGAGCTGCAGAACTGGTCGTCGCTGATCGGGATCGTGACGGCCATCGTGGGCAACGTGCTCATCGCGCTCGCGCTCAACGTCCAGCGATACGCCCACACGCGGTTGCACCGGCAGCGGATCGAGGTGCGCGAGCGCGCGAGGCAGGCCCTCCGCAACGCGCAGAAGCACGGCGTGGGTCTTGTTGGCGACGTGCACGGCGAGATTGCTGATGATGGCAATGGGAATGGCAATGGCAACGGCCACGCCACCCACGGCGGCGACGGGTATGGGACGCTGCGGACATCCACGAGCAGTAGCGATTCTGCCGCCCAGCGGCGGCGCGGCGGGGCCGACGTCGGCGACGAGGAGGCCGGTCTCGGTATCGGCCTAGGCCACCGCGAATCCGACCCGCTGACGTCGAGCTTCCGATCGGGCGGCGACGGCGACAACGACGACGACGACACCGACGAGGACGACGACGGCTCCGTGGGGGGAGGACTGCGCAGGCGCAGTTCCATATCGTCGACGAACTACCTCAAGTCTCCCTACTGGTGGCTGGGCCAGGTGCTGATCACGGTCGGCGAGATGGGCAACTTCCTGGCGTACGGGTTCGCCCCCGCGTCGATCGTGTCGCCGCTGGGCGTGGTCGCGCTCGTGTCCAACTGCGTGATCGCGCCCATCTTCTTCAAGGAGCTGCTGCGGCCCAGGGACGTGTGGGGCGTCGTGGTGGCCATCGCCGGCGCCGTCACCGTCGTGCTGAGCGCCAGCTCCAAGGAGACCAAGCTGGCGCCCCACGACGTCTGGAGCGCCATCACCACGCTCGCGTTCGAGGTCTACATGGCCGTCACGTGCTCGCTCATCGTGTTGCTCATGTGGGCTAGCCCCCGGTACGGGAACCGCACGATCCTGATCGATTTGGGGCTCGTGGGTTTGTTTGGTACGTTTGTATATTTCCCCCCGAATTTCCTTGCTCAGCTCTTGCCCAGCTGGGGGTGAGATCCAGCTGGCTGAGCTGGTGTCACGCTCATGTATGTACTGACACAAGTGAACATACCCACAGGCGGCTACACTGCCCTAGCCACCAAGGGAGTTTCGTCGATGCTCTCGTCGACCCTCCTGGGCGCATTCACCACGCCCGTGACCTACGCCCTCGTCTTCGTGCTCCTCGCCACGGCCGTGATGCAGGTCCGCTACGTCAACAAGGCCCTGCAGCGCTTCGACTCGACCCAGGTGATCCCCATCCAGTTCGTCACCTTCACGCTGTCCGTCATCATCGGCAGCGCCGTGCTCTACCGCGACTTCGAGCGCTCCACCGCGGAGCAGGCCGTCAAGTTCGTCGGCGGCTGCCTGCTCACCTTCTTCGGCGTCTTCCTCATCACCAGCGGCCGCCCGCGCCAGGACGTCGACCCTGACGACGATGAGGGCTCGCTCTCGGATGTGGAGGGTATCGAGGAGACCATCAGCCTATCCCAGCAGCAGGGCAGCGATGCTGCTGGTCCGGCGGCAGGTGGTGGTGGCGTCCCCTCAGCGGCAGTTGGCGGTGACGCGATGACGAGGTCGCGGCGCTCTTCTCGTGTGAGCTTCAAAGAGGCCGCGAGCAGCAGGCCGCTTACCGTCTTGGCGGACACGGGCGTGCCTTCGTCGAGGATACCACCGTCCAAGGCCGTCCCGCTCGACGCCGGCGGCCTCGCCTCCATCGAGGCTGAGGACCCCTCATTACTAGCGGGCAACAACCCGTGGAGACTCGAAACACCACCCACCGGCCGGAACGGCATCGGCCCCCGCGCCTTCTCGGCAGACGCAGTCCTCACGATATCCGATCCCGGGTCGAACGCTGCCTCAGAGCCCTCATCAAACCCAGCAACACCCCTCTCTCATCCGTCCGTCGCACCATTATCCTTCTTCACCACCAACGCAGCTGCCGCCTCCCCAACATCGGCAGCAGCAGCCGCCGCCCACGTTCCCGTCGACCGCCCCACAACCCCGCGACCGCCACCAATCGTCCAGCCGCTACAGCCGTCAACCCCAGCCTCGTCCTCCTCCCGCCCACACTCCCACCACTTCCCCGGCCCGCTCTTCTCCCCCTCCCCCCTCTCATCCACCGTCAGCGCCGTCGTGGGCGACGCCCTCCTCCTCGCCGCAGACGGCGGCGGTTCTGGCGGCACGCTCGCCCGCCGCCGCGTCGCGCTCCGCCAGAGCCGCCCCAGCCTGCGCACGAGCTTGTTCGTCCCGTACGACGAGCTGGAGCACCAGCATCACCATCATCCACAGCAGCAGACGCCGCACAACAACAACAACACCCACGGCCCACTTCTCTCGGCGGATGATTCGGCCGCTGTCATGACGGCAGCAGCGGATGACTCCGAGTGGGACGACACCACGGCGTCGTCGCCGGCTGCGAGCCACAGCGGCTTCAGGGGCCGCGCGAGGAGCCTGAGCAACACGCTCGGCGGGCTGTTCGCGTCGCGCGCGAGGAGGAGGAGGTCGAATCCCGAGGAGGATGGGGATAGGCCGCTGCTTGGCGGTGGGGGAGAAAGAGGCGGTGGTGGTGGGACGTCGACTGGTGACGATTTGCATGCTGCGCTTTGAGCAACACGGATAGATACATGCTCCCCCCCGCTCCTCGCGTTTCTGTCTCTGTTTCGTCCGCTTCTAACGTAATTTTATGGCCTTCATTCCCCCCTTTCAACAGCAAGTGTTTCGTTGAAACTCTGGTTCATGAGGGGGGGGGTTATGGCTGGGGCTATTTGGCACATATTTGCTTTTAGTTTTTGCGAGGTTCATTTTCTGCTTCTTCTACTTTTCTACCTGTCTTGTTGGTGGCCTGATTGCTGGACTTTCGTAGGTAGGTACTTGCCTAGGGGTACCTACCTTACCTACCTGCACCTCTCCGCACCTAAAAGGACATCTCCATACGCCTAAGGATTGACCGGGATGGAAGCGGGAAATGGGGAATGGGGGATGGGAGCCGGGGCGAACGGCGGCGTTTCTACATCATCGACCACACTGTCCATCATCATCATCATCATCGTCGTCATCATTTACATGGCGTTCGCCGTCTTTTTTTTTTTTTCGGTCTCTTCTACTGGTCGCATTGGATAGGCGTTTTTGGTTCGGTTTGTGTCGGGTTGGGCTCTGTTTTGTTCGGAGCTGCCCATATATGCCCACATCTGCAGACTGATGTGTACCTACCACTTAGCTTGACACACATACTTCCGTACCGGGTTGGGAGTGGGGGTCAGAGATCAACCACGCACATAGAAGAGAATGCTAAGATCGCCCCTGTTCCGTGCAATACTGGTGCATTTGTAGGTATACATCTGATGAGCAAAGGCGATGAAAGAAGTCTGGGTCATTCTGAGCAAGTCTGTCAGTCTGCATCTATGTGGTGAACAGTGTCCTACGCTATGCCGCTTGATCGAATCGAAACACCTCCCCTTTTTTACTCGCTTCACTGCCCCCCAGTCTTACCGCCACGCCCATGCTTCGCCCACTCCCTCAACACATTCTTCTTGATCTTCCCCGTGCTCGTCTTGGGCAGCTCATCCACGATCTCCACCTCCCTGGGGACCATGAACCTCGAGATGGCGGCCTGGTGCCTCGCCCACTCCACCACGTCCTCGCCCTTCACCGTTTTCGAACTCTGCTTAATAGTGACGTACGCCTTCGGCCTCTCCCCCCAGTGCGAGTCTGGCACGGCCACAACGCCGGCCTCCAGCACCTCCGGGTGGTTCGCCAGCGCGGCCTCGAGCGCGACCGACGAGATGTTCTCGCCGCCCGAGATGATGATGTCCTTGGCGCGGTCCAGGATCTGCGCGCTGCCGTCCGGGTGCCAGACCGCCAGGTCGCCAGAGTGCAGCACGCCGCCGGCGAACAGCTTGCGCGTGGCCTCGGCGTCGCGGTAGTAGCCCTTGGCGCAGATGTTGCCGACGAAGACGATCTCGCCTATCTCCTTGCCGTTGCGGGCCACGTCGACCAGGTTACCGCCGCCAGTAGATGAGCTGCTGCTGTCTTCGTCGTCGGAGGGCTTGACGACGCGGATGGGGAGGCTGGTGAGGAAGCCGTGGCCTTGGCGGGCCATGCGCACGTATTTCTCGGATTCCGGGAGGGTGTCCCAGGCGGGCATGTGGTAGCCTTTTGTGATGGGGCCGTAGGTTTCTGTCAAGCCGTAGACGTGCTGGAGAGGAAAGGAATGTCAGCGTAAAGTCGTTCATTTTATCGAGCGAATCCCTGAATGAATAAGGAGATACGAACCACAGGGTGTAGGTTGAGTGCGGTCATCTGCTGGAAGAGATGCGCGGTGGGCGGGCTGGCCGCAACCGTGACGCGGACGGGCTTCGGCAGCGGCTCCGCCTCCTTCGAGGCGCAGAGCAGCGTGTTCACGGTCGGGGCGGCGTTGAAGTGCGTGATGCCCTCCTCCTTGAGCAGGCGCCAGATGAGGGGGTAGTCGATCTTGCGCAGGCACACGTTCGTGCCCCTGACGGCGACGATGGCCCAGGGGAAGGTCCAGCCGACGGCGTGGAACATGGGCAGCGTCCACAGGTACCTGCAGCGGCCCGTGTGGAAGTTGAGCCCGGACTCGACCACGTTGGCTAGCGCGGCGAGGTAGGCGCCGCGGTGCGTGTAGACGACGCCCTTGGGCCGCGCCGTCGTGCCCGACGTGAACGGGATGGCGATCGTGCCGTCCTCGTCGGCCGGGTGCACGCCGGTGCGGAGCCCCGCCCAGCCGCACGATCCAGTCTCCCGGTCGTGGTTGAGGCCCTCGAGCACGGCCTCGTCGAACGGCCCGCTCAGCTCGCCCTCGGTGGCGTCGGTGTCGGTGTCGACGATGAGCGGCACCGACGGGTGGTCCCGCCGGAAGTTGTCCAGGAGGTGCACGAACTCGGCGTCGACCACGATGGCGTCCACCTCGGCGAAGTCGAAGATGTAGGCGATGTCGTCGGGCTTGAGCCGGTAGTTGGCCGGCACCAGGATGCCGCCGGCCGCGGCCACGCCGTAGATGGACTCGAGGAAGGCCGGCGTGTTGGGCGCCAGGATGCCGACCCGCTTGAGCCCCTTGCCAGACAGGTAGTAGGCCAGGCCCCGGGCGCGGTCGGCGAACTCGGCGTACGAGCGCCGCAGCGTCTTGCCGTTGACCGTGATGTGGTAGATGGCCTCGGCATCCGGCTCGATCTCGGCCGCGCGCTCAAGAAACAGAGTCGGCGAGAGCGGGTGGATGTGGTGGGAGTGGAGGAACTCCGACTCTGATAGCCCCTTCTCGTGGTTGTGCAGCGTTACCGTTGCGCTTGCGCCGCCGCCGATGAAGTTGAGGTGACCGAGGATTGCCCTCAGTCGTGATGGTGGGTCGGACATGATGGTCTGCTTCGTTCAAGTATTTTCCTAATTTTTTTTTCTTCTTCTTTTCTCTTCCCTCCTTTTCTTCCCTTTGCTTGGGGTGGATGCCCCCTTCGAATATCGCTTTTACAGGGGTATCGGGCTGGAATGTAAGTTTATGGGAAGAGGTGAAGCGTAAATCAAGAGCGTGCGTTCAGGTGAAAGTCTATGTACGTGAAGTTCAAGAGCTGAATCTTGGAACATACGACCGGTTCATCCCTTTTAAAGAGACGGCTGTGAGGTTAGAGTTCCTCTGGTCCGGGGATTCGATGCCGAGCCTGGGGAAGTCGAATGATGAATTACCTGGGGAGGATGGGGAATTGGGGAACCGCCGGTGAAGGTCGGTAGCGAGCTCCCTCCATGCCCAGAACGGTAACCGTGTGGGTGGCGACTCAAGTTGGAGCTCTGGGGGAGGTAAGGGTCCAGTGTTCCCCAAGCCTCGGTAGTGCGGCTAACTCACATAGGCTAACCCAAGGCCACCACAAAGCAGCCGTATGCGACCGTATCCGCGTGGCACCCCGGCTCTGCTAGAAACTGTTAGAAACCGACCTACCGAACTATTGTATAGCGAGTATGGGCCCAGATCGTACAAAAACGACATTATCGCTGGATAGATGTGCATAGTCATCGATGCTTATGGCCATTAAGGAAGTGCACTAATGTAGGTACTACCTACTGCCGACCAACTGCTCCCCTGGTTGTTTATTGATGATGATATAGTCATAAGGGTTTGTTCCGAAAGTGCCAGGTATCCACCACCCCTGTCCTATTCCCCAAGAAACACAAAAAGATCCGTATTGAGAAAAGAAGTAGACGAGAACCTGTAGAGGGGTGTGTAGGTCGGTACCCGTAGTTAACGTTGGGGTAGGTTGGTAAAAAGAAACCTCATCTTTCCATCGTTATCTTAACAAGAAGCCACAGTCTTTGACACACGAAACGCACCAGCCCAACACCACGGTGGCGACCACAGTTAGTTGTTGGTTGGTGGTGTTTCGCTCAGTTGAAAATGTTGTTATGCCCAGGTACCTAGATTGGTTTATGTCCGCTTTCCCCCAGTCTCCCCAGTCCCTCAGACAGCGAAATTACATTGTACACCCAAACTGCTGCTGTTATCGCTTCTCCTTATCTCCTAGTCTTTCTTGATGAGGCTCTCGAACAAGGGCTTAAGAGACTTGGCGCTCTTTTTGGGGTGGCGCTTCTGGCCGTGGTCGTAGTCGACGTACGTGACACCAAATCTGTAGGTAGGTGGGGGCGTAAGCAGGTCAGTTTGCCAGCAGTGCCAGAAGTGCCAGGGAAGCTAGCTGGGTTATGCCCGTCCCAAGGGTCTCACTCACCTCGTCACGTATCCTTCAGCCCACTCAAAGTTGTCCATCAGCGACCAGGCCGAATAGGAGCGCACGTCGACGCCGTCCTCCTCGACGGCCTTGGCCATGGCCTTGACGTAGTCGTCGAAGTACTTGACGCGGAAGTCGTCGTCGACGATCTTCTCCAGCGGCAAGTCGCTCTCGCTCTTGATCGAGGTGCCGTTCTCGGTCACGTAGATCTTAGGGTAGCCGTACCGCTTGCTCAGCCAGTTGAGCAGATCGCGGAACCCCTGCGGGTTGGGCCGCAACCAGGCCGACTGCGTCTCCTCGCCGATGCACTCGCCCGACTTGGACCAGAAGAGGAGCTCGAGGTTCCCCAGGAAATCGTCCTCGGGCGGGGTGCCCTCGCGGTGCTTGACGTAGTTGGCCGTGTAGTGGTTCATGCCGTAGAAGTCGTTGGAGCCCAGGACCAGCGCGAGCTCCTCGTCCGTGAAGGTAGGCAGGCGGTCGCCCAGCTGCTTGCGCATCGACTCCGGGTACTCGCCGAGGTAGATGGGGTCGGCGAACCACGAGATGGCGAACTCGATCTTGCGGTTTGCCGCCTCAACATCAGCCGGGTCCTCCGGGTCCCAAGGGTAGGTGGCATCGCCGTTGAGCGTGATGCCGATCTCCCCGCCGTTGGTGGGCTTGAAGTCGTCGCGGTACGCCTTGACCGCCCGGCCGTGCGCCACCAGCAGGTTGTGGCCGACGAGCCAGGGTTCGCGCGCGCTGTCGCCGACGGCAGACTTGGTGCGGTCCGAGGTGTGGCCGGGCGCAAACAGACCCGTGTTGTAGCCTAGGACGGCTGAGCACCACGGCTCGTTGAACGTGATCCAGTGCTTGCACTTGGGGATCGCCTTGAACATGACCCGGGCATAGTTCTCGAAGTCGAGCGGGAACTCCTGGCGGTTCAGAAGGCCGCCGTAGCGCTTGTCCAGCTCGTTGGGCAGGTCCCAGTGGTAGAGCGTGATGAGTGGCGTGATGCCGGCTTCCAGCAGCGCGTCAACAAAGTTGACGTAGAAGTCGATGCCGGGCTGGTTGATCGGGTCGTTGCGGCCGCCAAGCGGGATGATGCGCGACCACGCAATCGAGAAGCGGTACGACTTGGCCCCTACCGACTTGAGCAGGTCGACGTCCTCTTTCCACCGGTTGTACGAGTCGCACGCCACCGCCCCGGAGCTGGCGTCCGCGATCTTGCCGGGGATGGCACAGAACGTGTCCCAGATGGACGGAGCACGCCCATCCTTATCGGCGGCGCCTTCGATTTGGTACCTGCAGAGCACGTTGAGGAGGGAAAGGCGATCCAGGGGCTATGTATCAGCACCGACCCGGCCAGATTGGTCATACTGATTTTGTTGTAATGGAGCGACGGATCTGTTTGGACGGAAAGGGAGGCATTGGAACGGGATTGGGAAGGGATCAGAAAGTTCAAACAAAGCAGGGCGGCGGATTCGAGAGGGAAGGAGGGGGGTAATGACGCCGAGAATGCCAGGGACGCCAGGGACGCCAGGGACGCCAGGGACGGCGGGCCGAAAACACCAGCCAATATCTACACGAACTTACGATGCCGTCGCAAAGCCCCACAGGAAGTCCTTCGGAAGAGACATTGTAGGAACGGAGGAGAGCTTTCTTGCGTCCGAAAGAGATCGGGAAGGCGAGGAGCGTCTGCTGGGCCTTGTCTTCCTTCTGCCTTCTTCTTCTTCCCTCCGGTTGCTGTTGTCTTGTAAAAGTCGGGTGGATGTGTGGTTCAGTGGTGGTGGTGGTAGTAGTGGTACTGCAGAATCTGGGAACAACAATCTCGCACTCAGATGCTTGTCCGCTTTGCGCCGAGGGAGATAGGTAGAGATGAAGAGATATAGGTATGGATAAGCAGGTGGTAGATGTATCTCTGTCCGTCCGGGGAGCTAGAGTATCGTCTCTTGTTTACATATCTCTCTCCTCTCATCCAGGGGCGTATCGCCGGGAGGAGGAGGAGCGGCGGAGCGGGGAGCAGCCGCATCTTTTATAAGAGGGCGCAGAGAGCGGACCGGCTAGTCCACGCAACAACAACAGCAGTAGGCAGGTCGCAGCGGTCGTAGTAGTCGCATGCAGGAGTGGAATGGGCCAAAGCCCGGCTCTGCCTGTCGTTTCAGCCATGTTGGACTTTGATTGAAGAAATTGATCCCCAATTCTCCCGTGTCGGACCGTCGTCACCGAGAACAGCCTGGGCAAAGGTTGGAAGGGGGTTGTGGGATACGAAGACCACCAGTTCGCTCTTTTGGGGGTGGAGTAAATTCGAGCTAGCCTAGCTGTAATCGGAATGACACCACAGACAGCGGGCACCACGCACTGGCCAGGCGTGCATTGTGCCACTGAAAGATACCCCACCGCGGGGTAGGATGTGCATGCTGTCTGGCAGGTGCTCCTCTGCTCTCGATACCCATAGCAGAGGGAGGTACAGGTACAGGTACAGGTACAGGCCAGCGCTGCTCCATTGGCTGGAGTATGGAGTACAGAACACCTGTGTCTGTGTGCAGGCTCTGCGTCTCTCCGGTGCTGCATGGCTCCTCCTCAGGGCATCAATTCCGCGTTTTTTTTTTTTGCCCCTCAACAACACCACCCTCAGCTACCATGTGCCTCGATAACCCCTCCATTTCCCCCCTATCCCATCCCTCGTTCTTCTTCCCGCCATCCGCGCTCTTGGCCACAGACGATCCCAAGCCCATGTTTCGTCCCAAGTTTGGAGATGGAAGGAAGGTTAAAGCAGGCATCCCGGGGCTTCTGGAAACCTCTTCGAAGTGCACCCCTCCGTGCCTGTGCCAACTGTACCCCAGAGGCGGTGGTGGCTGACAGATAACAAAGAAACGGCTGGCGGCGACGGAGGGGGCCGGCGATCCAGATCAGATCACACAGATCGAGCACGACTGGGGGGAGGGTCGGAATGGACAGGTGTTGAGGTATCACCGCAGCACCAGAGGCGGCGTGTCTACATACATACATACAGGTCCAGCAGGGGACCTCTTCACAATTGAGCTGTGAGCTGGTGGCTGTCAGCTGCAGTGACCTCCCACAGTCCACAACAGTCCACAGTGAGTGACCTGCTCGGGAAATCACGAACACGAAGTAACGCAGATACAGCTCTGTCGTTGTCCAGCAGGCAGGCCAGATAATGTTGAGCTTGGTTCGGTCCGGAGCAATCATGTGCTTCATCGAAGTAAGAAATGAATAATC
>PYST01000016.1:97976-160979 GCA_003049485.1 Ophioceras dolichostomum
CCCCCCCCCCCCCCCCCCCCCCTCTTCTCAAGTCTCATCAATGCCCTTCTCCTTCATGGCTCCGTGCCGCTAGGGCAAAGACGTAGTAGCTCCTGCGCATTGTGTGCTTTACTTGCACGTTCTTCATGCCCGCTGATGTGTTTTACTACCACCGTACTTGTTCCACCTTCTCCAGTGGCGATCCAGGGTCCCCTCTCGCGACCGGGCCGTCACTCCGAACCGTTGAGCTTCCGGAGGTCAGCCTCGACACATGACCGTCCGTATGCAGCAGGGATTCTAGGATTGGTGTTTCGTGGAAACCTCGGGATTTTCTGACTTACCACAGCATGCCACAGGAGATTGCTGCACTTGTACTACCCCATTATTTGCCTTTCTGTATCTTTACGCACCGACTTATCATCATGAGAGAAAGAAAGGACCTTGGCTTGTTTCGTACCTTTTCGTGCGTCTTTCGGCGAATCGGGATCGAAAGGACCAAGAACGAACCAAGAGGGAGAAAGAAGAAGAACAATGCTTGTTGGTTCGCTCGGGTGGGAGGTGGGAGGTGGGAGGTGTGGAACACCCATACGTCCGTGGGATGGATGGGAACTAGGGAACGTGGTTTGCCCACCACAGCCGCCACGAGCCAACGGGATAGACGGCCCAGCTTTTCGGTTCATCCGGCTCGTTTGTGTTGACTGCCAGGACATACTATCGGTCTTATTTGATGATACCAGCTCTACTATAGGTTGGGAGGTAGGTTCCATGGCGGGCTCCAAGAAGCCCAGACACATGGCCTCTTTTATTTTTCGCCTCTTGTCAAGTATCGAGATGAAGATCAATGGTCAAATAACTGGATTTATTTGTCACCCTACAGAAACGGAATGTCCAGGATCGTGTGAAAATGAGGAAAGAGAGGAGGAAAAGCAGGGAAACTCGAAAGATGAGGACGGAAATTCGGGCACAAGATTCCTCAAGGGTGGAGAAGCTAACAATTGCCTTCCTGTCCATCACGGTTCATCACGCCCCAAGCTCACTTACACAGCATGGCCAAGCATCAGGCCAACAAGTATCACCAAGTTGTTCGACATACCTACCTATCTATACCTCCAGATACTGCCCACCTTCCACCCGCCGACCACTCACTCCTAGGTAGACACCGGATCTCCAGAAGTCCACCCAGACCAGTCCAGCATCTATCGGCACTCTATTATCCTTCCGCCGGGTTCGGCCTCCGTCCGGCGCTGCTGCCTGTGGCAGCAGGTACAGCCAGTCCTTCCACGCCAAGCCAAACCAGCAGCCTTCCTTCTTCCATATACTACCATGCCGTACCACGCAATGCCATGCAATGCTATGCCTCGCAGGTGCGCTAACAGGCTCGACGGGAGATGGAAAAACCCGACGGCCAGAAAAAAGGCGAGGCGAGTCGAATCGAGGCGAGACGACGTGACGCAAGGGCAGGCAAACATACAGCCATGCAAGCATCCATCGTCCATCACCCACATATCAGCAAGAGCAAAACAGCCTAGAAAAAAGGACCGACGCACTATCCAGCCCAAGCAGCCAGGTTCAGCCAGTCAGCCAAACTTCAGCCAAATTCATAAACGTTGTCACTTCGTATGACCATCCTTCCCGTATCTATTGCCCTCTTTTGTATCGTTTTCCGACCTGCAGCTAGTCGTCACTCGGGGAGGGAAAAAAATGAATAACGCCGCGATTCGCGAGATGCACTCTCGGTGTGCTACTAGCTCCCTTTCTCTGGCCCCCACGGACTTCTTTCTGCCTGCCTGCCTGCCTGCCTGCCTGCCTGCCTGCCTCCCTTCCTCTCTAGCTGTCCACCCGCTCGCCTACGGTTGTGTCTCTTCTCTTCCTCTGACACATTCTCTCTCTTCTTCCACACTCTCTCACCGGTCCTTCTTGAACGCCCCGTGCGTACCTACCTGCCACATACACGAAGGACCGGCGCCCTGCAAATACCCGGTAATAAAGGCGGTGCTTCATCCCAGCAAATGAAAACATGAAGAAGGCAAACCCGTGAATATAATTTTTTTTTCTTCTCATTCTTGTGTAAGGTGTCCTTTTTTTTTTCCCGGTTTCCATCATCTTTGCCATGTGTTGTCGTTCCTCCCTCCCACTCTGCCTCTGTCTCTCCTCTTTCCGCCCTTTTATCCCCCCTGCCCCCAAAACCGGCCGGAGCCGGCCACCACTGAATATCAAGAAGAATACGGTGTCCTTGCCATCCGTTCCCCCCTCCCTCCGTCCTGTGGATTCATATCATACACTTCGTATTATTAAACGCAGGGACCCGCGTGGGAAGAAAAAGAAGAAAAACGTGGCGGACAGGAAAAAGAACTCTAGCAAAGGAAAGAACAAGAAAAAGGAAAGGGAAAGAAAGACTCGATAAGAAGAATTTGAGATAAACAGTCATCGGAAAGTCGGGCAGAGACTAGATAGATAAAAACGGAGAGGGTTGATAGTAAATGACGGATGCGGCGGCTAAGCTCGCCTGTGATCCCTCACCCCCGTCGTAAGTTATCTTGTACCACGGCCCGCGGAGACCACCGATGAACACGACGCTCCCAAGTAACGACGGCAATGCAACGACGGCAGGCGAAAAAAAATGGTAGGTAGGTTTCTCTTGGGTAGGTTAGGTAGGTAGGCAAGGGCAGCCGCGGAGTCCATCGCGGGAGGGAACCCGCACGCATGGGGGCTACCACCACGTTCTCTGCTAACAAAGCCAGACATGATGAGAGTGATATGGAGAGAGTGAGGGGAAAGGGGAAGGGAAGGGAAAGAGGAAAGGAGGATGTGATGAGACACAAGGCCTGGACTGACTGAATGGTCCCCCACCCCCTCTGTCCCTCCCTACACATTAAGTCCGTCCGTTGAAGTGCTATGCGGAACATATGCCTTACGCCCGGCTCGTCAAGTAGATCTTCCGTCCGTCGTGCAGGAACAGGGAAGGCAAGACAACGCGAGCATAGACAGGACAAGGCCAAGGGATGGAAGAATGGGAAAGGAGGATCTGGTAGGGAGGTAGGCAGGTAGGTAGGTTCGGCCCCTGATGTGACCCTCCTTCTCTGCCTTCTCACCACCACTCCCACCACTTAGCACTAGCTGGTGCATGAGTGCCATCTCACTGCCGTCATCATAATGATATTGTGCCTGGCGTTCCAAGGAGTCGATGCCTCCCCCCCGACAAGATAGCCTCAAACATAGGTAGGTACCCATCTTCGTCCTTCTCCTCACTCCTCGCTCCTCACTCCTCACTCCTTACTCCAACCCCTTACCCCTCACCCCTCACATCTGCATAGGAACCGTCCCGCTACTGCCATCATGTTTCTGGCGTTTCGACGGGCTCCTACCGCCATCGTCATCCTCCTCCTCCTGCTCTTTCGCGCCATCTCCTCCTCCCTCCGTCCACTCCACGACCTCCCACTCATACGTCACCTTCCCATTGGCAGTCTGGACCCCTCCCCGACTCTGCCTCAGCCTCCCCAGCCTGCTCCCCGCAACCATTGACTCGATCCAAGGCACGCCGAAGGTCTCCCGCGAAACCACACCTCCGGGAGTCTGACCACTGCTGCCACCAATTCTGCCACTACTTCCCCCCGGCGCCGTTGTCGCTGTTTCTGTTGTTACTTTTGTTGTTGATGACGTCGTCGCAGCCGTTGCCCCCCTCCTCTCACCACCTCCCTCTCCCTCTCCCTCTCCCTCTCGCTCCCCCTCATCCGAGCCTTCCGAGCTTTCCAGGCTGCCACCGCCATGACCGCCAGGGACAAGACCCATGTCCTCGAGATCGCCCAGGTCCTCGCTGCAAAGGCTCCCGAGCGACAAGCGGATGAAGCCGGCCTCGCTGGGCGGGTCCTCGGACCAGTAGCTCAACGGCGTGCCGCAGAAGCCGCAGAACCCTGACTTGGTGGACTGCTGAGTGTATGTGCGGCGGATGAGAGCGGGCGTCTCGTCCGAGAAGAGGGGGAGGGTCGCCGAGCTGTATAGGGACAGGGGGACGCGGATGTAGGCTGCTAGGGGGCTTGCTTGGAAGATTCCTGTTTTTTTTTTGTTGGGAGGACGGGTTAGTTAGGTCGCACTAGGTAATTGGGACTAGGTAAGGTGCAAGTGTATACCTATGGACTAGGTAGGGAAGTAGCAGTTGTGTAGAGAGTAGGTGGGCAGGTAGCTAGAAGCTACACAGGTACTGGAGCTGGTGAAGGCAGGTATCGAAGTCCCCAGCCACGTATTGCAAATAGTGTCTCGCAGAACCGTGGCGTAGTCGTTCAGGGTTTGGCAGACACGAGCGGCGTGGTAACGCACAGCGTGAGAACGACACAAGGAAGCTAGGCGGATAGGTGTAGGCAGTAGGTGAGGTAAGGAGGTACTCACGGTGCCGAGGGTGGGTGTCGAAGACGACCTCGACCAGTCTCGTGCCGCTCTCAGGAAGGTTGATGATGTAGCTGTTACGGCCGCATTGGCAACCGCCTCGCAAAGGCCTTAGAGCACTCATGCTGCCTAATTGCTGGCTTTGGCTGACGGGGAGTTCGTCGCAGGAGCCAGCTGTGGTAGATGCTTGTTTGCTCGCTTGTTTGCTCGCTTGTTCGCTTGTTCGCCCGGTTGCTTGCTTGGTTTTGTGCTCTCCTTGTGTCGGTCGGCAGATCCTCGTCGGTACTCCGTTTGGCCTCTTCTCTAACTTGATGACGTGACGAAGCGGACGGCTGGAGACTCTGTACACTGTGCTTGTGTGCTGAAGTGAGGTCACGACGAGACCGGCCAGGTGATGGAGGGCGGGGGTAGTGTGTCTCTATTGCAAAGTTGAGGCGTCACGCCTGCCAGAAATCGAATAAAGCGGAGAGTGAGCAACAGCGAACGTAGTCGTCTGTTTGTTGTTGCCGGTGTTGACTGTGTTGGTCCAGGTGAGTGATAATAATGAGAACATTTGAGCGGTTGTTTGGTTTTTGTCTTGCCTGCTGTTCTTCGAGGTGAAGGTGCACGAGTCAACCTGGGATGTTGCTGGGAAAATGGTGCCAGTAGTTGAGGCAGCGATGGTGGGGTCAGTCGTGACATGCAGTGGCCTGCCTGCAGTGGTGGGCCCCTCACTGAGCTTTGCATGGAAGAGCTCTGGTAGTTTCCAGCATCGACTTCGACGCCCCCACTCTGGAGATTCTCTGCGCTTCCATCTCTCGACGATCTTGATTCGGAGGTCTTGGAACATTTCCGAAACACTTGAGGAAGTCCTTCGGGGCTCTAGAGAAACTGGGAGAGTCCCGCCCGTGGCCACCCGTTGCTGGTGGTGCTCTATTGATGATGATGTCGTCGCGATTGCCATCCCGTCTGATTATGATGATCACCTCTGGCGGTGATGCTCCCCCTGTTCGGGACCCGCTTCTAGGCTTCTAGTGCACTGAGCGCCGACATTTCCTCGGTCGATAGCTCAAAGTCGAACACATCAGCGTTCTCTTGAATCCTCTCTGGCCGCGCGCTCTTCGGAAGCGGAACCCAGCCCTTCTGGAGTGCGTACCGGAGCAGCACCTGCGCGGCAGATTTGCCCGGGTGCCTCTCGGTGACTTCCAGCAGCGTTCGGTCCTGCATCCGTGACCCCTCGGCCAAGGGGCTGTATGCCTGCACCACGATGCCGTTGCGGCGACAGTATTCGACGAGGTCTCGCTGTTGATTCCAGGGATGCAGCTACGATTTATCCCTCCCGTGCGTTTAGATAAGAGAGGTCATGTGAAGGTGCACCAAAAGAAAAAAGAATGAGGGCCGCCAAGAACTCACCAAGATTTGGTTGACATGTGGAGGCCATACTCGGGCATATTGCCTCATCTCCTCAAGATGCTCTTCGGTGAAGTTGCTCACCCCAATCGCCCTCGCCCTCCCCTCGGCGTGCAGTTGCTCCAGGGCGAGCCACATGGCCATCCGCTGTTTCTTCCCGCCGTACGGGACATGCACGAGGAACAAGTCGATGTAGGCTGCCTCTCCATTTTCGTCTTCCCCGGCGATCTTGCGCATGCTGTCCAGAGCCTTTTGATAGGTTTCTAGGGGTGTCTTGCCCGGTGTCTTGATCTTGGTCGTGATGAATACCTCGGACCTGCTGACACGCGGTGCTTCTGGTTTGGGTGAAGAAGGTGATGGTGGTGATGGTGCTACTGGTAATGATGGTGGCGATGATGATGATGATGATGATGATGATGATAATGATGATGACGTCGCTATGCGGCCCCTGAGAGCCTCTCCGACCTCAGCCTCGTTCTTGTACAACTGAGCTGTGTCGAGGAGCCGATACCCGGAATCCAAGGCTGACAGGCAAGCCGCGGCGCAGTCGCAAGGAGGGATTCGATACACGCCGAAGCCTAATAACGGCATCCTCGCTGTCGAATTCCGCAGAGGGATGGTGTCCGCGATGCAGAGCTCATGGGTAGACATATTGACTTACGGTACCAACCCACCCAGGTCCCTATCTAGGCAGTGACTAAACTGGATGAACAATTGAGAAATTGATTTAGGTGAGTGGAGAGTTGAGGCTTCTGGGTCTTAGTTTAAGAAGACAACACTTGCAAATATGTGAGTCACCGGTTAACAAAAGAACGAAAACAAGTCTTTGGTGGTTCGTACTAAGAATTATCATTGATGATTAACTATGTGTTTTCTAAGGATCGTAAGAAGAGTAAAAAAGTACGGTAGTTATTCCGTTTGCTGATGCTCAGCAAACGCCTGACCCCTTTCTGTCGTCCCCTTTCCACATCATCTTTTCAAATCCGTCCGTCCCAACATGGCTGGCGCTCATGATATTTTCCCACACAGAAATCCCCCCCAAAAAATGCACAAAAGTTCGTTTCGACTTATTGGACAAGACAGAAGAGAGAGAGAGAGATTATTATAAGATAGCAAGTACCTAGGTAATACCTAGCGAGTGTACCTAACTACCTAGACATACAGAACACCTAGGTAGATAGGATTTACCAACCGCCACCAAAGATACTGCACTTGCCATTGGCGGCAGCGTTCTGGTTCTCAGACAGGCAGTCCTTGTACTGCGCTGTGCACTTGGAGCTCGCCGTCTCCCACGTGTCGGTCCAGACGGTGCGGCCGCCGATGCTGCGCTTCCACGGCCAGCCGTAGCTGCCCGACTTGTAGCCGGAGCCCTGGTTCTTCTTGCAGCCCTGGGCGTAGACGGCGTTGCAGTCGTCGTACTGCTCCTTGCAGGCCTCCTTGCAGGCGTTGGGCACGCCGCGGTGCGGCCACGACGGGCACTTCTTGCTGTCCGAGTCTGTGTACATCTTCCACTGGTTGCCGGCGTTGTAGTCGGACTTGAGGTCGTTGCACGTCACCACGGGCAGCTCGATGCCGCCGACGGGGTTCCCCGGGCCGTAGCCCCACCTGGTGTCGGTGGGCTGCTTGCAGATGTTGGTGACCGTCGGCACGGGGCACTTGGTCGTCGTGCTCGTGGCCGGCTTGGTGGTGGTCGTCGGCTTGTAGGTCGTCGTGCAGGGGATGGTGATGGTGCTGGTCGTCGAGGTGGAGGTGCCGTGCGAGGGCGGCTTCTTCTGGAACCAGTCGCCCTTGGAGCACTTGGTGGTGGAGCGGCAGTAGTCGTCGCAGTCGTTGCACCACTTGGCGAAGCTGAAGCACTCCATAGAGCCCGGCCAGCCAGCGTTCTTGAAGCAGGCCGCGACCTGCATCTTGCACTTGGAGGACCCGGTCTTGCAGCTGGGCTGGTCGTGCCAGTCGGGCAGGTCGTCGGAGCACCAGTTGCCACAGCCATACTCGCACTTGGGCGGCGTCACGATCGTGGTGACGCAGATGGCGCTGGACGTCGTCGACGTCGTCGTCGTCGTCGGCGGGGTCGTGGTGGGTGGCGGCGTGGTTGTAGGAGTAGTAGTGGTCGAGGTCGTGCTTGGCGGTTCGGTCGAAGAGCTTGGCGGTTCGGTCGAAGAGCTTGGCGGTTCGGTCGAAGAGGTAGAGGTAGTGGAGGTGGTAGACGTCGTGGACGACACGGGAGGCTGGTAGCCGCAGGGCTCGAGCGAGAGGAGGTCCTTGGCAACGAAGATGTTGATCCTGGCCGGACCGCCGCAGTTCTGTGCCGAGTTGCCCAGGCAGGGCATGTTGCACTCGGACATGTCCACAGCAAGGGTGCCGTTGCCAATCACAACGCCGCAGTAGCACTCCCCGCCATACTCGGTGCCGGCGAAGGGGAAGCCCTCGGCCTTGCAGGCTGCAAGGCACTTGTCGTTGGAGCCCGTATCACGATCCCAAGGCTGGCCGGTGACGTCCTGAACCGGGTAGGCCAGGGTCTTGCCCAGGGAGGAGTCATCGGTGTGGCAGCCGAGGCCCTGGTAGTCCGCGATGGTGGTAGGGTCGACGACTGGGAAGGTGGGGTCTTGGTAGACGGAGATGCGGTCGTTTCCTCCGCAGACCTGGGACGAGTTGCCAGTGCAGGCGAAGCTGCACTCGCTCTCCTCGACCTGGGGACCGTTCACCGTCGACCCGCAGAAGCACTCGCCGTAGTACTCGAGGCCGGCATAGCGGTAGCCGTTGCCCTTGCAGTCGGCGATGCACTTCTCGACCGTCATGCTCTGGGTGTCCAGCGTGCTCCGGTAGACGAGCGTGTCAGGGTTGCTCAGATCCTTGTAGCAGCCCGAGTACAGGAACGGCTGGAACGGGTCCAGGCACGGTGGCAGCGAGGGGGTCCAGGCATGAGCATGCTGAACGAGAGCCAGCGCCGCCGCGAGGACGGCATAAGACCGGGTGGACATTATGGAGTGTATCGACACGGGTCGAGGGGTGTCTCAGGGTATCAGATAAGCAGGAAGGGAGAAGAACAAGAACGACAAGAAAAGCGAGTGGCAGGCCCTGGGGTATGATATCGTTCAGGAGATCGATACCATACACACGCGAAGGATCAAGGTAGGTTGCGATGGGGACAGAAGAGGAAGCCCTGAGTCCATCGTGACGACAAGAGAACGGGGTGGAGAGGGGGTCGGAACCCGATCTTTATATACCTAAAATTATCCAGACTCATTCTGACTCTGCTGCAGCAGCATGGGCAGCATGGGCAACATGGGCAGCAAGCATCAGCAGAGTAGTCGGTATGCTACCCCAGAAGTTCGGCGGCAACCGGCACCTGGGCTCTGGATGGGCCTCGGACGGCAAGGGCTTTCACGAAAAGCCACGGTCCAGGGTAGCAACCAGGGCAGCGCTTTTGGAGATTAGGCCATGTCCAGATCTGGGATGGCGGCACCAGGTGGCACCGGGCATCTCGGGGGGGCCAACGACAAGGCGAGGACAAGAGCGAAGCCTAGAGAAAGTCGAAGTCGGATCTCGGCTATGAGGTGTGAACAGCGAACACCCTTGCTCCTTCCCCTTCCCTGCCCCTTGCTCGCTCGCGTCCGCTTCGGCCTTCGATAAAAAAGAATGGTACATACTGTGGTAGCCTCACGGACAGGCGGCGGCACAGGCACTTGCTTGAGCCCACTTGTCCAGCCCAAAAATGTGACGTACCAAGAAGGAAGTTGAGCCTGGCCTTGGGGCTCCATGAAAGATAGGATGACTGATGTTCGTGACAGATGTTTTTGTGCTGCAATCAAAACTGTCTGTTGTTCGCACGTGCGGTCCACAAAGATGGACGTGCATATATCATGTTGTACAGCTCATACATACTTGATCGCTTCTGCAGTGAGCAGTTTTAGCAAGCAGTCTCCAAGCAGTCCGCAAGCTGACTTCGGTGTGTCTTCGCCTACTACGTTGTAGCGAACATTGCATACGTATGTCTATATTACATCCCAACTGGGCAGTCAATGGTCACCGGGATCCATGAGGGATCCATCATTCCTCGACGCCCGTCTGGTCCTTCCCCGAGAGTGCTGAGGGGGAAACGAGGGGGAGAGGGGAATATGATACGAGATATCTCAGCCGCTCGTTAGGAGGGCTTGCTGTCAGCGGTGCCAGCAGTGCCAGCAAATAACCATCAGCAATGCAGCAATGCGCCGGCTCCTGAGTGAGGACTGCACCGGCGAGCAGCGGCAACGTTCAGTCATTGCCAGGCAGTCAGGCAGTCAGTCTGGTCTGTGCCAGGACTCGACTTTCCGCTTGGAGACCGCTGTGCGATGTGAGACTGGAGACAACAGGATGCGATGGGATGCGATGCCGCGCCCACAACTAGGGCACAAAAAAAGAAAAAGGGGAAAAGAACAACTTTTTGCTCGCCGTGTTGTTAGCAGTCATGATCGGCGGCGGGTGGAGGCGGTCAGGGGAGAGAGGTCAGCTTCTGCTCGAGAAGGAGATTGAGATTGGATATGCAATGCATCACATCCATTCACACCCTCAGCAGAGCTGAACTTTCCCAAATAGGCAAGGAGAATCTCAACCCCAGTCCTTGCAACGCCCAGGCTAGCCCATCGCAGCCGCCCGGGCCCCAATAAATGGATCTTGTCCCCGCAAAAGAAAAGGTCCGGCCGCTAGTGGGCTCTTCTGAACTCTGATCGTTTTGATCACTGGTCAAAAACTGTCGGTTCCTGCATTAAAAAAAACGCCTCTTTTCTTATGACCCAGGAGAAAAAAAAGGAGAGGGCGGGAGAGGCTGTCCAGGTTTTTGGGTTTCTCTTTCCTTTTGGTCGGGTGGCATGAGAAGTTCTTATATTGGCAGCTGGAAAAATGCGTGAGAGTCCAAAAAAGAAAGAGAGGCGTCACGAGTACCAGCGTCTGCTCGAGGACCCCTCAGTAGAGCCCTTGTCCTTGATGTTAATAATGCAGCACGCAGGTAATATGTAAAATATTGTCCATTGATGAGTCCACCACGACGTCAACTTGTGGTCCGTGGGAGCCGAGACACCAGAAGAAGAACCTTTGGCGGCCAAGGCTAGCCTGCCTGGGAAGCAAATTACATGCAGGTGTCAGCGTTACTTTCGTCGCGATGTTGTCTTTTTTGGTCTCTGTGTTGCGACTCCGACTGACTTGTGACTTGCGTGGTGATGTCTCAGGTGTCTCTCCCCTCGATGTGTGTCTCTCTCTCTTTCGCTGTCTCTGACTCTTGTCGTTCTCTCTCAGTGGTCTGTGTGGCTCGTATACAACGCCAGAGTCCCTTTCAAAGGGCTCAGAACTTCACCGACATCAACGTCAACGGTGCGCCATGGCCTTTCCCAGGAGCTTTCGCCGACGCTAGGTTACCTCCTATTTATGTTGAACGGGCTTTTGTGTTGATTGTGAGGTCGCATTTTCAGCCTCGGCCAAAAGCTTCAGGACGGCCAGGAGGATGGTACGTAGGCATCCATCCTGCCTTTCCTAGCTTCGGGATTCGAGAGTCCCCCGAAGTGTTTGAACAAGTCAGAAGGGGACTCGAGAATCCACAAACGCTCGACTCCTCGAGCCCATGTGTGTCCGGAATTCCCATCTGGCCCCCATCCCCTACAGTTGACAGTATCAATAATCATACTCAGCCATGATGATCCCTTTTCGCTTTCTATTTTTTTATCGATTCCCCCGGAGAGCGGCAGAGCAAGAGGGCGGCAGAGCGGCCAGTGGAATCTGTGGACTTCACTCGGCCGTGTCCGGGAAATTGGATGTGGCCGCCTCACAAAAAAAGCCACTTCCTCGCGAGGGAGAGAGGAGAGGCGCGACCGACGCGCCCGGGAAAATGCCGCTAGCTGGCTGGCCTTTCTGTGGCTTTTCAGAGGCTCTTTCTTTTTCTCCTTTGCCTCTCGTATTTCCACATGTCGAAGCCCTCTAATTTCAGATTTTCTTTCTTTAAGCCACAATCACTGTGATACCCATCCCGATTCGAAGTGGACGGCAGAGGTGGCACCCAAAATACTTGCGTTGTCTCCCTCTTTTTGGAGGGCAGTTCACTTTTGTGATGTTTTGCCCTCCACTTCAATGTGTTTGTGGGTTTGTTGTTCAGCTGGCGCATGCAGAAAGCAGGATCCGTGCGGCAAAAATACGAGCGACTGCAACCGTTCTCCTGCATGTTCAAGGCCCAAAGCTCCAAAGATCCTTGTGGACTACGTGCAACGTACGACAGCACTTGACAGACAGAGCGGCGCACAGAGGCTGGGATAGGTGTTTCTCGCACGAAAAAAAACAAAGAAGAAAAAGCGGACGTAAGGTGCTAAAAGTGAACTTCGTGTTGGTCATTTCCCGTAGTCCAGTGTTTCCATCACAACAAACTGCCGACAGTTCCCCAGGTCGACTACTGTAGTACGTGCCATTGAGGGATATCAGGTTGCCCCAGTCGCCGAGCCTTTCTCCTTCCTTTTTTCTCCGACTGTAACGAGACTACCAGTGTCTTGAGAAGCACAGGCACGTGAGATAGAACGTGACGAAAGCTTGTTTGCTGCAGATCTTGATTCCCGATACCTACGTTCCATTCTAGACTTCAGAGAGTCGCCAACCAACCCCTTCCAATAGGCGAGGCCGATTTGGTGATGATGATGCTAGAATACAGTTTCCTTTTTGCCAAAACAGAAGAGAGTGAGAGATGCGGAAAATGAGGAATGAAATGAGCCCGAGTAACAAGGGAGAAGGAAAGGAAAAGAACATTGCGCCAGAACTCCGCACATAAATAGGTATCAGGGGAGGGAGGGTAGATAACTGGCTATTGCTGGGAGGCCCGATATTCTTCGCATTTCTTTCCCTCCCCCGATGCCTCTGTTCCCCGTTTCCGCCCTAGTTCTGAGGTGGATTCTCGCGACGCCACTTGGGCACGTATTTGCCAGGTGCCCCTGACGCCGTCAGAGACTCCTTCGGAGGTGCAGGAGAGTCGTCGCGGCCGCTGTCGCGGCCACCGTCGCGGCCACCGTCACGACCATCCCGACCGCCATCACGGCCCTCTCCCCTGCCACCGTTCTCGCCACGGCCAGAGTCGGTGCGGCTCATCAATGGCGGACCCCTGCCGGATACAGCCCGGGGAGGCGGTCCGTCGCGGTCGGTAGGTGCGCCACCCGAAGCTATCCTGGCAGCCTCACGCTCACGCCAGCTGGGCTTGCCACCACCCGGCCCGGTCAGGTTGAGACGCGGTGGGCCAGAAGGTCGGTCGCTAGAGTCCGTGCGCTCCATCGGAGTGCCGGTACGGACAGGAGCTTGGGAAGGCGCGTTGTTCTCCGGCTGCGGCGCCGCCGCCGCGGCGTTGTTGGACGGAACCCTGTCACGCCAGCTGGGCTTAGTGGAACTGCCAGCCAGGTTGAGGCGCGGCGCGCTCCCAGACGACTCCTGCGCTCTGGGCGCCGCGGCGGCGGCGGCAGCGGCGGCCAGCCTCTCCTCCTTCTCCTTCCTGCGACGCTCGATCGCTTGCTCTTCGCGCTGTGCCTGCAATGCTGCTTTCTCCAGGCTCTCCTGGCGGTCCTTTTCGCGCTGGGCCTTGGCTTTAGCCAGTTCTTCCTTCCTGAGCTCCTCGCGCCTCTTCTGCTCCTCCTTCTCCTTAGCAGCGCGTTCCTCAGCCTCGCGCAATTGCCGCTCCTCTTCTTCCCTCTGCCGCTTCTCGCGAAGCTTGCGGTCACGGTACTCCTTCCTGCGAGCATTGATCGCCTTCTCCAACTCCCTCTCGGCATCACGGTGACGCTTCTCGAACTCGTCGCGACGCCGTTCCTGAAGGTTGGATCTGAACTGCTCGTAGTACGGCATCAGACGGGACAGCCGGTGCTTCAGCTCGACACTTTCCGCGTGCTTCTGCTTGGCCTCCTTGAGCGTTTCGGCCGTAAGCACCTTGTAAGCGGCGAGATCGCGCTCGCGCTGAGCCTCATAGTCGCGGCCGAGTTCCTTAGCCTCTTCCTTGCGATAGGCCCGCTCTAGGTGGTCGAGACGCTTTCCAGTGACGCGGAGTTTCTCGTTGATGTTATTCTTCTCCAGCTCGAGTTGCGCGACCTTGATAGCTCGAATCTGGGAAGTATCAAGAGTGCTGAGATCTTCGACGCCAAAGTCAATAGCATTGGGGCCAAGTCCGATCTTAAGGTCCTTGATCAGATTCTCGGCCTCGGCCTTGCGGATCTCCTGCAGCTCCTTCTCCTTCCTCTTCCGCTCACGCTCTTTCTGCTCCTCGGCTAAGCGCTGTTGTTCGGCCTCCAGAAGAGCCTGCTCACGGATTCGCTTCATCTTGGCGTTCTCCTTCTCGCGCTTGGCCTGAAGCTCCGAGGCCTCCTGCTTCCGCTTCTCGATGATGTCCTTGCGGGCCAGGATGTCACGGTGTTCTTTGTCGGCACCCGCCTTCGCGCGCGCCAGGGCAGCCTCGCGGCTCTTAATCCGAGCCTCGTTGAAAGATGAGTCGACGTAGTAGCAAGTCGTGTATAGGGACTTTGCGAGCCGGGTGAGCTGGGATCGGACAATTTCAGACGGAGTCCGTTGGAGGCGCTGAACTGAGCCGCCCTCGGCCTCGGCCGAGCCAGCGGCAGAGCCCGAGTGCGCGGCCCTAGACGAAGAGAAGATATCTGTGTCGAAGCTCAACACGCCCTTGGCATGATCCATCCGGATAGCAAGATCGCCCTTCTTGTTCCCATTCATGATGAACTTTTCGATGGTGCCACGGGTGACCTGGAACGGCTCCGGAAACTGCGCCAGGCTCTCGACGAAGCTCAGAGACACGGTTTCGTAGACTTGAGACAGCTGCTGGAACAGCCTGGTGAGGATGACCTGTTGCAGAGGGAGGATGTACTTCTGCATTTCGGCGTCGGCACCAATCTGCTTCAGGATGGGCGAAATCTTCTGGCAGATGGACAAGGGGTGGAAGTCGACCTCAAGGATGTTGTAAAGCTCCCTAATCTCAGGACGGGCTTGACGCAGGAGAGACTTGGAAAGAGCATCCTTGAACAGCCCGGCACGAGTTGGCGCCTGAGTCATGTTGAGGAGGTGGGTCAGGCGCGAGTTTTTGTTCTTCTTTGCCTCGTCAAAGTCCACCATTGCGCCACGGGAGCGGGTAGTGCTGATAACTGGAATCGACAGGGCCGACAGGAGAACGAACGAAGCAGCCTTCTGCAGGTCGGCGGGAGACGCAGGAGGGTTGTCCGACTTCTTGCCCTGTCCAGTCGCGACGATGGCGGCAGACTGGCGGAGCAGGCTGTAGTAGCGAGCCCATGCGGCGGCGTGGAACAGGTAGTTCTCGCCAACGAGGAAGATTCGCGTCAGCTTCTCGTAGTAGTTGGCCATCATTATGTTCTTTGGCGGGCGCTTGCTGAGGTTGAGCAGCGTGTGAATATCCTCAACGCTTCGGAAGGCCTCTTGCCAAAGCTCCAGTTCGACGGCGACGTTCAGCTGCTGGAAGCGAGTCTCGAGGTGGCGCTGCAGCGTATCGGGGTCGCTCAGGTTGATGGCGTGCATCTGACTGGAGAACTTGGCTGCGGTTTGTACGTGGTTCCGAAGAAGTTCGCACAGACGGCGGAACTCGGTCTTCCTCGTGTATTTGAGGCAGAACTCAAAGGCCTGCATCGCAGTGCTCTGGTACAGCAGCTCAAGGCGCGCATTGTTCCGGAGGATATCGAGCACGGTTCGGTATGCCTCCCAAAGGTACTTCAACCAAGGGGTCACGATGGCACGGTCGGTACGGTCGCGGGACTGCTCGCCGGATACGGTGGCCAGGAGGATAGACTCTGGCGTCTCAGTGGCCTCGAGGTCATCGACGCTGGAGGTGGCCGTCGCCTCGATGCTGGACTGGACTTCATCGGCCTTCTGCTGGGCAGCGGTGACCTTCGCCGCCGCTAACTCGATGAATTTTTTCAAAACCAGCTGGATAATTTTGGTCAGTCGAGGCACGAGGATTGATGTGCAGCGCTGATATGTCGGGGCGGGTGAGATGGGAATGATGACAGATGTATCGACAGAGGACAGGGGTGGAGAAGACTAACCTCGATGGTACCGACGTTGGTGTTCTGGGCAATATTCTTGTACTGGTAGAGAGCATCCTTTGCCAGCTTGCCCTTCTTTTGCTCGACGGATAGCTCGACCAGCAG
Source organism: Ophioceras dolichostomum (assembly GCA_003049485.1). Classification (NCBI taxonomy): domain Eukaryota; kingdom Fungi; phylum Ascomycota; class Sordariomycetes; order Magnaporthales; family Ophioceraceae; genus Ophioceras; species Ophioceras dolichostomum. Next base: position 113,879 of record PYST01000016.1, read on the forward strand.
GAGCATCACCGGCTCCAGCGACGTGATCGCCACATTTCGGGACCGTTTGGAGGTGATGTGCTCATGGAGCAACGTCAGAGCGGCGGGAGACTGGTTGACGCCAATGAGCTCCTGGGCACGCTTCAGGACGTTTTCGGGTTTTTGGTGCGGTGGAGGAGGCTATCGAGAGGTCAGCATAATCGCAAACACAAAGAGACACGCCGTCTCGGGAAAGGGAGGGGTTGAAATGATTCGGCTGGTGAGAAACTTGGAAGAGGGGTAGAGGAGGAGGACACTCAAAGCGCCGACATACCATGATGGGCAACTTCCACGCGGGTAGCGCATACGCAAGCCGCAGAGAGGAAGCGTTGACGATGCGAGACGCAGCGAAGGTCAAAGGCGCTTCTCTGCGAAGGCTTTGACTTGGCTTGCGCCCGTGGAGGGATGAAGAAATGATTCCTCGTCGTCAGAGGCTCGAGTCGATTTCCTGTGTGGCAGACGAGGATTTTGCTCTGTTTCTGTGGGCTCTGGGCTTTATCCGAATACGCTAGGCCTTTTCTGGACTCAAAGGGCGAGCCAGTTCACGTGATTTGAAATGTTGATTGGAGACAGACACAGCCAGAAGTAACGGAGAAGTATACAAACAAATATTCCGGCCAAACGGAGATAGGCGCGGCAAAAAAAAAGGTCCAAACCTTGAGTTTATGTTATTGAGTTGAAGATTTCCATCATCGTTCTTTTAGGCTTTTTGGCCTTTTCTAGCCACCACAACTTATTGATGAACAGCAACGAAAGGCTTATACGAAGCAGTTTGCCAGAGTGTCCAAATCACAGAAGGCATTCTGGACATATTGTGGCGAGAAATATGGAAGGGTTTTTGGCCAGGGAGGGAGGGAGGAGGGATGGCGGCCATCACGGTTCAGATCCCCGGTGTCCACCCTGCCTAGGTCCCTAACCTACCCGGCAGGTCGGTATCCCGTGGGCGAAGGGGAGCGAACGAGAAGAAGAAAAAAAGGCGCACCGTTTTCGGTAGATAGACAGCGGTCCATGTTATCCCCTAGATCAGGATCCAGTTGCAGTGAATACTACCAGCGAGATTGTGGAATACCATCAGATCATTTGCAGATGATCTCGTGCAGCGATATTCATCACTGGCCCACTCTTGCAATAACTAGCATGTCCCCCGCCCTGCCATTCCCCTGCCAAACCCGTCGATACTCACGCTTAGACGCATATCGCGTTCGCAGTATGCACCATCAGCAGCGGGGCAAGGTAAACCCCTGAAGGAGCATGGATTTAGGTGAGGAGCTGCAATTTCCAGCTTCCCCAGTTTGATTTTTCCGCTATTGCTTGCTTGCATGCTCCCCCAATTCGGACCCTTTTCTCAATTCTCAGCAGCGCAGGCCCAGCACTCCCAGAGTCCCAGCACACACGTCCCAGGAAAAAGGTGTGGGCTTTTTTTCGACGAGGCTCTCCAGTCCAGTCCGGCCACTATCCAAGATCCCTTCCGTTCCCTTCCCTCCCCTCCCACTCAACCCCATCCATCCCATCCCATCCCGCGTCTTTTCTTTCGCCTCGGACCACAAATCGCACAATACAAGCCCAATCGATCCATTCCAATCGAGCGTCGCTGGCATTCCGGGTCCACGTCGCTGCCTTCGCGCTTGTCTCTTTTGTGACTTATTCTCTTCTTTCTTTACTCATCCTGTGAAACCTCGCAAAAAGGACATTACTGAGCCGGTTCCTGTAAGTCAAACAAAAGACCTTCCCAAAAGAAGCCCCGAATACCCGTTCTGCAACACGTTGGACAATTGTGTCCTGCTTTCCCTTCGTCGCCCTCCCGCCGAAAGAAAGAAGGGGGAAAAATCCAAGCTATCGTCGCGCAATTCGGCAACACATGCGGCACCGGAAAGGGAGCGAATAAAGGAGCCAGAGAGAGAACGACGCAAGAGAGACATCTGCTCCCGACAGACGACCTCCACCAAGGACCAGACGAGCACCAAAAGAAAAAGAGAGAAGAAAGGCAATCGACATCAACGCGCATGCAGAAGAAGCACAACAATCTCATTTTCATCATCGCTGACACGCCGGTTTGCCATGAATCCATCACAGGAGAATCGAGAGAGTAGAGATACGGACCACCTCCACAAGTACGGTAGCAACAGACAGGGACAGCAACAGGGACAGCACCAGGAACAACACCAGGAACAGCAACAGAAACAGCAACAACAGCAGCGTTATCCACGAAGCCCGCCGAAATTCTCACAGCCAGGCCCGTCACGCCTGCCAGCTGCCCCGTCGCAATCGTCAGTCGTCAGCTACGAGTCGCAGCCCTCTCCGTCCGCCGCCGCCGGCACTCCCACCGCCAACATGCCTCAATACACCTCGAGAGACATGGGCGACCCATCGCAGATCAGGAGGAACAAGCAAAGCATGGCCGACCTTAAGCTGCGGCGATTGACTGAGCTCAACAGCCGACTTAGGGAGGACTTAGAGAGGGAACGTATCCCAGTGAGCACCGCGTCCAAGAGGTAAGTTGAAGCTCGACTCGCTCTGCGATGCAGTCATCACCAGACTCGTGCAACATTTCTCTTCTCCCGCTACGCCTCGCCGCGAATTTCCCTCTTGAAGCGCTCCGTGCGCGATGGATCAATTGGGCTGCGCCAGACACTCTGCCCAGCCCTCGGTCTGCATCCGGATATCCTCGCTGTTGTCTCAGGAATTGATCAACTGCTCACACATCTCCGTCTACAGCATCATCGCGTACTGCAACAGCACCCGGGACTACATGGTCCCCTCAGTCTGGGGTGTGGTACCGAAGGGCGAGGACCCCTACGCACCACAACAGAACGGCGGATGCTGTATAGTGATGTAGGGCCATTTAGGCGCAGACAACGCTAGAAAGACGGCCGTCCCAGGGGCTCAAGACGCCCAAGACGCTCAAGACGGTGTTGGGCCACCTCAATCCAAATATTACGGGCGGTCGGCCCTAACGACTTGATGGCTTGCGACGATTTACAACATCACTCGACTGGACTCGCCGTTCGACAACAACGACGGGGAGTATTAAAAATAAAAAATTAAAAAATGAGAGAAAATATGGTTGTTTGAGGGGTCTTCGTCTGCCTCCTTTGGCGAGGAGGACGACGGAGATCTCGTGCTTGGATGACGACGGACTGACGGGCGAAAGAAGGGGAGACTGGGCGATGCCGAGCGCGACGAACAATATCAAAAGAGAGGATAAAGGACCCACAGGACGACCCGAGGCACCTCGAGCCTCTCTCACCCTCTCCCTTGCCACTCGACCGGACCGACATCGTCGTCACGGCCTATGCTACGGGCTTTGGGATGCGAAGACGACGAAACGGCATGCGATGTGGTGGGACGATGGGCCCTTGTTTCTTTTTCCCAGGCTCACGATAATGGTATTTCTGTTGCCTCCATTCCTCAGCCAGCCCTGCCTTTTGTCTTTTCCTTTATTTTTCACTATCATATTTTGCTTTCTGGAGGGCTTATTTTCGAGCAGCAGCAGGCAGGCAGGCTTCGGCGGCTTCAGCATGTAATACACTTTTTATTTTATCTTTCCTTGTTTTACTACTGTTTTCTTCATCACACGCACCACCAACCACCACTGCACCTTTTCCTTTTGACGCCATACACTCTACCATACCCCCATCCCACCGCGACTACGACCCCCTCTCATTTTACCGCCTCTTAACACTTTCTACTGCCTGTTCTTCTGCCCAACTATTTACTTGGTGTGGTCTTTCCTGTAGTTTCCTCCTACTAGCTTAAAAAAAAATCACCTCAAACCCTTCATGTGAATACCATTATTTTGATCTATTTCGCTGGTCACTCCGATGTTACTCTCTCACCCCCCTCAGCGTTGCTACAGCGTTGCTATTCTGGCAGGCTTCGAAGGAAGTGAGGGTGCGTCTGCTTCCTTGTGCTCCGTTTTCGCTGGCACCAGCAGTGGCAGAGTGAGCTGGCTCTGAGCTGGCTCTTCTTTCATTTCCATTCACTCGCCCGACCAGCAACGGCCCGCGCAAGCGAAATCTGGCTGCGTGACACAGGGGCTTGCTTCCTGACGCCCTAGGGCCAGGACGTGATACACAAACTTTTATACGTGTGGAGGAATGTCTCGGCCTGTGCAACGTAGCCGTGATCACCGTCTCACATCGCTGCTGCTGCCGTGACTGTACGATGGCGGTGAAGTTAAGAGCTCTCGGGCAGGCAGGCAAATCCAACCATCAAGGCCCAGCCCGGCTTTTGCTAAGAGCCAGACAGACAGGCATTCGCTGTCTATGACAACGAGCAGGCTAGTAGGTAGGGAGCACCTCATCGAATGGAGCTAACTGTCTGTTGCCTCCTTCACTGTATTCCCCTCCTCCTTCGTGCAGACCTTATCCGTCGTTCCCCCCTCATCATCATTGTGCCTGCGCAGAGTCACTATACTTGACCAAAACAGCTCGAGCTGGGCTGGCTTGGTGCCAGCGGCCAATCATGGGGTCGGTCCGGAGCAGCCGGCCTGGCTTCCTTCTTAGAGAGGTGTGACTGCTTATCGGCGCTGCATCATACCACTCTTAGGGCCGTCGTCTGCAGAGGAGCTGCAATGCCCCACTCCGCAGTTCCCCGCCCGGCGGCCCGCTAGGAGCTGTTAGTGAATCACCTAATGGCATCACATCTATGGACGAAGCCGATGCGGGGCCGGAAGGAGGGCAAACAAGGGACGAAAAAGAAGACGAGAAAGGGGCAAAAAGATAGAAGAGAAAGGAAACCGAACAAGATCCATTGGTTTAGACAGTAGTCCATGGTAATCAAGGTGCTCATTCCGGAGCCAGGTAGGTAGAAGGAGCGTTCGGTCGATCTCCAAAGTTTTAAGCTTCAGGTTCCATCAAAATAAGCTATCCGGTACCCTCGCCTGCGGCTGGTCGTCCGTGCTCCTCCTTCCAAACATTCCCCCTCACCTTGACAGGAGAGGTTGGCCGATTTGATACCTAATAACCAAGTTGGTTTTCGACAAACGATCAACGTAACCCACCGCCAGGGATCAATTCAGATTGGATAGCAAATCAGCAAGCAGGTAAAAGGGGCCAGAGGAACATGCAAGAGCAACAACAGCCAGAAGGGGCATCGTCATCCCCTGGTCCTGCTCCTCATTGCAACACCCTGCCCCGCATAACGATCAAGTTCTGCACTCAGTGTAGATGGATGCTTCGGGCGGCCTATGTGAGTATACATGCCTCCCTATCTATCTCCCTGTTTTCCAGCTACCTACCTACCTAGGTTCTTAGGCATACTTGGATATCTACCCCTACAAACTGTAGCCACGCTCTATTCACATAAGGCCGCACGTGCATTCATTATGGAAGCTTGCTGGCTCTGGAATGATGCAGTGGTCCCCCGCATGCTGCACACCGCCCTCTCTCCTTTGTCCCCCGCATCGGATGAAAAGAATGAGAACTTGAGGGAGGACTGGACTGTCACCCTGCCAAGGTACATATCGATGAGCAGGGGCTGTGAGCCCAAGATGTGAAATGGCCTGCTGCACAATGCAGGGAGTTGCAGCAGGGAGTGGTAGTGGTGCAGTGCGGACGGACCAAGCGAGCGAGTTCAGCGCCACGCATACGTCAACGATGTCAACCGTTCTGTTGTGCGATCTCGCTAGTACTGACCGACCATCCTCACACGCCTACCGCCTTGCCCCCCTGTCCGCATATATTCTGAATCTTCTTGCTCTATAAACCAATACAGTTCGCCCAGGAGTTGCTCTCGACCTTCTCCGCCTCGATCGGCGAGGTCGCTCTCCAGCCCTCCACCGGCGGCGTCTTCATCGTCCAGATCCAAACCCGCAGCAGCAACAGTGGCAATGACACCATCGCCACTCCCGCAGCTGGCGGGGATGATGATCCGTCGCCGCCGCCACCGGCCATCCGCACCCTGACGCTCTGGGACCGCAAAGCGGACGGGGGCTTCCCTGAGACGAAAGAGCTCAAGCGCCGCGTGCGCGATGTGATCCAGCCCGGGCGTGACCTGGGGCACGTTGACAAGGACCACCACCACCGACGCCAGGAAGCAGGAGGAGCTTCGGAGGCCCAGGCCTCCTCCTCCGAGTCGCACGCTGGCGGCAGCAGCGGCAGCGGCAGCGGTGTCGGTAGCGCCGAGAAAGGGGAAACGGAAACAACGGCCCCGGCCCCGCCCCACCATGGCCTGGGTGGAATCATGCCGCTCGCACCTCCACCCCAGCCCCCTATCGAGCCGGCGTCGCCAGCGCCTCCAGGCGGCGGCGCCACAGAGCGGCAAAGTTCGGGCGCGGAGGGAAAATGCGAAGACTGCGCATGAGGTGAGGGAGGAGGGATGAAGAATGTGGGGAGGAGCGAAGGGGCGAGGGTTGCTCGGCTTTCCTACAATCGTCAGCCGAACCCATCTGACGTTGCTCATAACCCAGAGAGGCAGTCCGTGAAGATGGGGAGGAGAAAGAATAACCGGAAGGGTTTCCCTTGGAATGTTTCCAGCAATCCACCTCATGACCTGGGTAAATTTTACTTGCACGCTTACAGGGAACTACAGATCGGTCCATCGAAGAGGTGGTCCCCTCCCTTCCCCCCGGCCTCCGTAAAGCGCTCCGTATTCTTCTCTCCCGCTCGTGTGTGTGGGTGATGAGATCGCGTACGAAACACATCAGTTGTACATAGCTCAACGAAATCTCCGCGCGGCGTCTCCTAGATCCTCATGCCTCAGCCGGCCACGCGCCCGGAACAAAAGCGGCATAGCGGAGAGTAAGGCTTTATAAATATATCACTTCTTACGCGCTTACATCGGTTGAGTTAAAGCTTACAGCACAGCTCCCTTTCGTCCCGCGAGGGACTAAGCTATGTTGCCCATATCAGCTGCCTATTTCTAGGTGAGAGGGTAATGACCTTACCCAGAGCTACCTTGGTCGTCATCCGAAGTTCCCGCCCCTCCCCGTGCCCTTCAGAATAAAGAAATATCCTCGTAGTCATAAACATCCATGTAGGGAGGGAGTGAGAGAGACATGGCCCAATGCATCCAATGCATCCCAGGAAGAGTATCAAAAATGTCTCCAAAGTGACAAGTGACAGCTCATCTGAGGCTCTGCTTGACTTGCGCGTACACAGTAGAAAAAACAGGAGAGAGTGCACGCATGAACCGCAAACAACACACTGCCATGTACATCATAAAACGTTCGTAGTTTGGCCAAGATAGAATCGTTATCTATATTCCCTGCGTTTGGTTGCCACTGGCGCCCATGATCATTTTATACGTCCGTCCCGTCCGTCCATTACAAAAGCACAGCCAATCCGACAACAGCATGACCGCCAAAAAGCCGCGGCGCACGCAGGGGATCCGGAAGAATAGAGGGCTCCGGAAAGATGGAGGAAACAGAGCCCAGCCCGAGAAAACGGGCCTGGTTTTCATGCCAACAGAATGTATTTAGTGTCTTCCTCCCTTTTCTTAGCTCTCGCGGTATAAACTGTAGGAAGACAAGCCCGGAACTGCGGTCTTAGAATTCAAAGCAATGCAGGAAATGAGGCACGCGATCGGGCAACCCAGGAGGCACGGTCTGGCGGTGACCAGGATCGACGATGAGGAGAGCTTCGGTTGACGGAGTGAGAGGCAGGGGACGAGAAGTAGGACTTGGCTTGACGGTGGATCATGAGCGGCCATTGATGTGGAGTGACCAATGCAGGGCCTTCATGGTGCGGGTCTCCCCAGGAGGAAGGGACGGGAAAAAAAGAGAAGAGAGGAAAAAAAAAGACAAATATTGTTAAACAGACAAGCAGGAGAAACTCGAATCACATGGTCAATGGCTATTGACCATCTGAGAGAGGCAGTTGATAGAGAAATGGAAGGGTGCAAGTTGGGATAGAGTCTCTGATGATGTGCCGAGAAGAAACTAGCGGCGCCCGAACCTAGATAACGGAGACAGAAGTTCGTATGGATTCAATGTTTCAGGCTTTGGAAGAGCTGTTCCTGGAAGGAGTAGAAGGACTCCGGCCTCCGAGGCGTGTGACGTACTTTTGTTTCTTCTCAGCTGGCTTGAGAATCTGTGGACAATAACAGATGTCAGGATCTTTTGCTCAATGGGATACCATACGGCCTGTCGCTCAAGAGACGGAGCGCGCGAGCAACTTGAAACAATTGGATGGCGAGCCGAGGGCGGAAATGCAGGAAAGACGAACCTGGAAGGAGCAAAGGAGGCTCTCGTCGACCGACATCATCGCGCCAGCATTGTCGAACTCGCCGCAGTAGTTGGGGGCGCTGAAGAGGGTGACCAGCTGGCGCTTGGAGAAGAACTCATATCCGTCCTCGACAACCTGGTGAGCGCGGCAGATCAAGTCCATGTCGTGCTTCTGGAGGAAGCGGGAAACCACGTCGGGGCCGAAGGTAAACGAAACACCACGGTCGTTCTCGCTCCACCCAGTGATGTCCTTATCAGGGTCAGACCAGAGAAGGTCGCAAAGCAGACCACAATCCGGAATCTAGCGGGAAGGTGGACAAGCGGCGGAGGGCGGAGGTCAGCAAATTTAATGAGAAAGGATGAGGGATTGGAGGAGAGACGGAAGAAAAGGGAGAGCGGGTTTTCCACTCACGTCGGTTGGGCGCATCACGCGACGGATCTGCTCCATCGAATTCAGGTCGGGGCTCAGGCCACCGTGCATGGTGAAGATCTTCTCGTCAATGATGGCCGCGATTGGGAGACAGTTGAAGCAGTCCGTAAATGTTTTCCACAGCTTGATGTTGTAGCGGCGCTTGCACTCATCGTAGAAGCCATAGATGCGGTTGATGGAGGCACACTCATGGTTGCCCCGAAGGATGAAGAAGTTCTCCGGGTACTTGATCTTGTACGCCAGAAGAAGGCAGATGGTCTCCAGGGACTGCTTGCCCCGGTCGACGTAATCGCCTAGGAAGAGGTAGTTCGCTTCGGGCGGGAAGCCTCCATACTCGAAGAGCCGAAGGAGATCGTAGTACTGTCCATGTATATCACCGCAGATCTATCGGGCAGGCACCAAAGCGAGGTTAGCTCGTGGGGGTTCCAGGATGTCGGCAATCCAGAAGAGGTGCACAAATGGCTTGGTGTGCAGTTTGCAGAACCCCCTATCCCCAGACGGCGGACCAAGCGGGGATTGAATACTACGGCGGGGGGAAGGGGGAGCTGAAGGTGGAAAACTCGGCGAGTCTAGGTCTGGCTAACGAGGACAGACGCGACGACATTCAAAAAAACCGCGTACAAGTCGTGAAAAAATGTGCGGGAAAAAGGGGAAGCGAGGCCGATAAGGCCGAGGATGACACTGACCTTAATAGGAGCCTCAAGTTCCAGCAGAATGGGCTGCGAGATGAAGATCTCCCGCGCCTTGGTGCACAAGTGTCTGATCTCTGCCTCCAACAGCTGGACCTGCTTCCCAGGGCGGCTGCCCCGAACCTCCAGCAGACGATCGATGATCGAGTCGAGATCAACGTCGTGTGTATCCGCCATCGCGATGTGTTCACTGCCGGCCGCAGAGCTGGCGGGTGAAGGAGTGTTCGCTGCGAAAACTACCTCTGCAGACCCTACAAGCAGCCTCGGCGAGGAATGTGGGCGAGGGGGGTCTCTGTCGGCCGGCCGAACGAGGGGATGATGCACCTCTGGAGACCTGCAAGGGCGGCGACGCGCTGAGGTTAGTCTCGGCTTAGTAGGCAAAAAGCCAGAGAAAAGCCAGAGGTGGGGTGACAAATCGGCGAGAGACCAGTGACGCATGCGACCACAATCACGGTGGTGTTCTTGGACGGAGGGGCGCAGGTGGCAGCATCGAGCGGAGAAGGCCGGTGACGGCGGGATGGGATTGGAATGTGACGGCGAATAACGGCGCCAACTTACTCTCAGAAGTGATCTCAGCTTAAAGCACGATTCGCCTCTCCGACAAGGGAAACACTGTTGGATGCGTATAATACCACAAAGATATCGCGGGGTGTAGCCTTGTTGCAATAAAAAATCGGTGATTTTCAAATGCGCCGACAGCGATAATTCGCCTTGATTTGCCGTCGACGATTGACACTTCGCTGCAGCTCGGGGATTGAAGACGGTTGTGACTCTCTCCTGGTGGGCTGGGCTCAGTTGGTGGGGGGAAACCTTCGATGTTCGAGGGCCGGCGGCGGCGGGTTGATTGATGACAACGGGCACGGGGGCAGGCGACTCGCTACTCGGCTCTGGGGGGGACTCGGAGCGGGCGGGTGAGGGGTGGGTTGTCTGATGTTGACGGTCGGTCGCGCGTCAAATTTCGTCAAAAATTTCTACTAGCTGTTGCGAGTAGAAAAAAGTCGCCTTTGCAAAGGTCTTTGATCGCCTTGGTGAGGTTGCGTTGGCCTCGTAGGGGACGGAAAACGCCCAGTCAAAGATGGCTGCTGTTGGGCGGATTTGGGGGGACAGGAAGGATTTTTCTCCTTGTTGGCAAATGATGCTTGCCAGTCGCCAGGTCTTCCACAGACAGAAATCGGAAACCGTCCTGCTGCAGGGAAATGCTGAAATGGTAGCAATGTCAAATTTAGGTTTTCGGGTCATTCACCGTGGAAATGGGAAGACCTCGATTGTGCGCCTTTCGAATCGAAAGGACTTTGATCGCCGTCGGTCGTTGTTCTTCTTCGGTGGTGGGAAGAGAGGTGGTGGTGAGGTGGTGAGAATGGTTGACAGGAAGGACGCAGGTGCGAAAAAAATAATAATAAAAAAACGACAAGGCGGCTGTGTGGTGTTTCGTCTGTGGTGGGAGAGCACACACGCACCACCACACACACGCGGGTCAGGGTGGGAGGCAGGTGGCCTGTGCGGCACTGCGGATTGCACCTTTGTAGGCCCTGAAAGGGGGACCTGGACGGGGGAGAGGGGCTGTGGCCTTTGCCGTTCACCGCCGTCAAGATTTACACAACTTGAAGGAACCGGGACCGTAGTCAGGTCGGCCAATGAATTCTCCTTCTTAACCTTGTCACAATCTGCAATTTTCCTCGATGGACATCACCCTCATGATCATCATGATCATAATCTGTAAATGTGTACATGCATCGATTACCGCGCTCAAAGATTCTGCACCTCCGCACCTGCACTTTGGACTTTGGTTATGGTGTTCTCCCCGTGAGAGTGCAAAAGGACATGGTCAGGCTGCCCCTCCATATCCATCCCTTGCTTCTTGCTGCTTCCCGTCTACTACCCCGTCCCCGTCCACGCCCGTCTGTCCCCGTGGAGGCCCCCTTTGGAGATTAAAAAGCACAGCCCGCCTCGCTCCCAGTATTTTATACCTGAAAGGGGAACCCTCAACGCGGGGTGCATCCAGGCATTTATTTGCGTGCCTAAAACTTGTAAGCCATTGTAAGCACTTGAGCATCTCGAACAGCCTGGACGAAGCTGCAGTCGCAGTCACCACTAGCAAGCATGGCTTGAAGAAGCAAGCAGCAGCAGCAGCAGCAGCAGGCTAAGGAGGTCTTCCTGCATCTTCCTGCATCCCCAACCCTGATTTGTACAGGGAATCCCCTCGCCCTAATGCAACTCGATGCACTCGAGGCTCTAGAAGGTTTTCGCTCTCCCACGCATCCCCGCGCACTTCGGCCTCCAGAATTGCCGTGTTTTCCTGACCCGCCGACCGCTGGCAAACTTTGGGGTCATCAAACTTTTCCTCTCAGTTCTTTCGCCGCTCTTACAAATCCAATAGCTCCTGCTTGTTGTGTCGAACGGTTCCGACACCGGACAAGCAAGACCACAACTCCCGTCTGGAAGCTGGAAGGCAGCAGAATCACACAACACAGGATAGCATGCCTAGACCGTCCTTTCCTATAATCCGTATTATCTAAACTATCAGGTACGAGTCTGCACAATAAATAGACCTGCCTGTTCCTGAAAAAAGAAAGACGGAAAGAACAAGAACAAAGACCCCTGAGCGGTTGGCCATTCCAGGAGACCTTCCCCCCATCACTACGTCCATCACCTCAACCAACAGACAAGCCCCGGCCAGTCAGATCTAGCCCAGGGTCGTCCCGCGCACCTCCCTTGGCGCCACTGTTTCTTGCCGGGAAGGAGAAGAGAGGCAGTTCCAGCCAGCGAGCGACCGAGGAAAGATGGTAGGAGGGTACGAGGGGAAGAGGGGATACCACAGTAAGGGCAGCAGGCGTCGCATCAGGGTTACCGGCGGAGACCGGCCGCCCGGGGGAGGGTCACCCCTTCTTAGCTCCCCTTTACCCCCTTGCCGCCGGGGCGAGAGAGCCCAGCGAATCGATCCTGCAAGCGCCCTTTCCCACCTCGCTCCGGATTCCTATTCGCCCGTCGAGACAGCTCTCAACCATCCTCCAAGTAGCGGCCAAGGTTTCATTGATGTCAGCAACTGGGAACTTCTTTTTCTCGTCTCTCTCCAGCCGCATCTCGTCCTGGTTTCTTGGTTCTCGAGATGGGCAATGGGAGCTGCAATGAACTGCCTCGCATTTCCCCGGATGTCGCAACGGTTTGACCTGGCTCACCATCGCGCCATTTTGTCTTAGATGTTGGCAAGTTCCCGCCTGTGCCGATTGATTTCGCATCACATACCTACCTCTCGGTACCGAGCAAGACACACTAAGGCCTTATCCCGCCGAGCTGAAGGCCAAGCCCATCCCTCTGCTGAGAGTCGATACCACAGTCCGATACACCTATCTATACGCCCGGTAAAAGATATATCACACGACACGAAGAGTCGATACATCTATACGCCCGGTAAAAGACATATGACACGACACGAAAACGACGCGCGCCAAATGACCGACTGCAACACATGCCGTAAATAGGAAAGCACCCCACCATCCCACCAATCTATCGAGCCTGAGCCCCTTCACTCCTGACGCCGATGCCTGCCGCCTGGGACCTGACATCCAGCCGAAACGTGGGACAGAGACGCTAGACCACGTGACATCGTGATGCTGCGTAAAAGCCCGAACGGCCTGCAACGGAGACATCGGGCATCAAAACACATCAATCACCAGTCAGGAATTTACCTGTATCCCAAGCTAGTGTAATGGGCGAGACCCCAATAAGTCTTATCCTGTATGGCGCAAATGTCACCGTCACATCTGTAGAAATGGTCACAAAGAACCCCAGAATCGAGAGCATCGAATTCCATCATCCTATCACCACCCCTACCGAACTCCTAGAAACAACCTAGCACCTCATCTGTAAGCACTTCCTGCAGCTAGTAGTGGTAAACGAGAATGACGACGAAGAGACAGTAGAATAGTAAAATATTATGCGGTACGGGGAGATTTGAATCACAAACACGTCGACAGCAACAGCACCCAATAGGGACCGAGGAGGAAGGAAAAGAGAGAGAAGCAAAACAGCGAAAGATGTTAAAGGCACACATCATCCCGTGAGAGATACTACTGATGGAAGAGAGACTATCTGAACGGGGAATATGAGGAAAGACTTTGGAGGGAAAAGGAGGTATAAATGAACACTGATTTAAGTTCTGCCGCGAGAGATGTAGTAGGCAATTGCTTCAAACGCCATCGCACCAAATCCATCGACCCAAGTCACGATCGGCCGTTCATCCACACGCTCCTGTCCAAACTCTTATAAGAGAGGGCGACAACGTAGAAAGAAAAGCAAGTCAGAGAAAAAGCATGTGATAAAAGAGCGAATAGGCAGGCAGCCAGTCCAGGTAGAGAGGCACTTCAGGTGTGTAGGTAGGTGAGTAAGGGCGAGAACCTAGGGCCCATGGAAGAGGCCGCGCTTCCTCTATTCGTTCGACGAGGAAGAGAAATGGAGAAGAGAAGAGAAAGACAAGAGAGAGAAAAAAGAACCACACTTAGAGGGGAAATACTACAGAAATGAATACAGGAATTGGCCTCCTACCTAAAAGGCCCGAATATTAAAGGAAAGGGAAGGCAGGAAGAAGACAGAAAACGGCACCACCAACCAACCAACCAACCAACCCAACAAAGCCAAGCCGAGACAGAGACAGAGACACCACCATCACCGTCTCCTAGCCGAAGCCCTAACCCCCTTCCTCAGCCTAGACACGCCGCCACGAGCCACGCCCCCAGCAGCACTCGCCGCGCTCCTCTTCCTCGTCGTCGGCGCAGACAAATACGTCGCCGAAGCCGATTTCGGCTGCTGCGCAGCCGACGACGACGACGATGACGACGCCGCCGCCGCTACCGCCGCCACCACCGCCGCCGCCACCACATCGCCGCCAGCACCATTGCCAGCACCACCCACCGCCGCCACCACCTCGCTCGCAGTCAGCACGTGACCCGGCGACGCATTGATAGTGCTATCCTCGACATCGAACTCCAGCCCATTGAGCTCCTCATCATCCATGTCCGTGAGGTCCTCGCTCAAGCTGCGGACGGCGTCGCGTCCGCCCGCCCACAGCTCCTCCGCGGCCGAGGTGCCCTCGACGCTGAAGCCCTTCAGGTACCACGGCAGGCCGCCGTCGGTGAGCGTGTCGGACGGCCCGCCGCCTAGGGCGCCGTTGGACTGGGGCGGCGTCAGCGGGCCGCCGCCGGGGTGGTTGTGGTGGTTGTGGTTGTGGCTGTTATTATTGTTGAGCGCGCCTGAGGACGCCGGGGGAGGGTGGAGGGTGATGGGGATGTAGCCGTTGTCGGCAGGTGGCGTGTCTGAGGATTTGAGCCCATTGATGGTGGGCGGGGCTGCGTCTGGCTTCCTGGACAGCTCCTCCTGGTCGTCGGCGACGACGGAGGCTGACGAGGAGGCGATGCCGTTCACGCCGTCGCCATCGTCGCCGCCGCCGCCGGGCTTGTCGACCTCAGACGTGTCGACGTCGATGTTGTCTTGGCCATCGTCGGTAGGGCCGTCGATATCCATCCGGTCTTGGCTCTCCCGGCCGTGGTGGTGGTCGTCGTTTGCATCGGCACCGCCTTCGACATCATCCTCGTCTTCCCGGTCGGCAACCGTGATCTGGCCTGCGTCGTGGGCGTCAACCATAATGACCTCCCGACTCTGGTCTGCGGCAACCTCCTCCTGGGAGACGGTGATGGATGTCTGCCTCAGCTCAAGGCTAGCCTCCAGCATCCCCTCGAGCTCCTTGACGAGCTTGTCATAGGGTTTGCTGGTGAGGTCTGCCTCGGCTCGTAGGGCGTTCTCCAAATGGGGCTGGACGGCCTTGAGTATCCGCTTAGCAAGCCGTTTCCGGTCCCTAGTCTCGGCATACGGGTTGTTCTTCGTGGGTGACACGTCCGCGGGCTCTGGGGCCTGCTGCCCAGCCTGGGAACGCGTGGGCTCAGAGTTGATGCCGACATGGATCACCTCACACAGATCGTGGGCGAATGCCAGCGTTGTCGTGTAATATCTTTCGTCGAGCTTGTTCTGGAGGCCCAGCAAGCCATCCTGGAAAACGCTCTTGTCAAGCCTATTCATTCGCTCGCACATGCGATGGTCAGAATTCGAATACCGAGGTAGCTGTGGGGTATATGGTATATGGGAGGATTGAGAGATTGATGAGAGACCCGGAAGAGGATAAGGGCGGTGGCGGTGGGTGGGGGAAAACTCACGCTAGAGCTTTCTCAATGACAGGTAGCAGCAGCTTGAAGACGGGGAAATAGCAGGCGTCGACGAAGTCCTGCTCGAGATCCGCCTGATCTAGCTTGTCGCGCTCGCGCTGGACGATGTCATCGGCCAGAGCGTTCAGCTGCTGAAGATCGCGCAGCAGCTTCTTGGCGAACTCGATGCGGCGCTCGAGCCGTGGCTTGCCGGAAGGCCCCATCGCGCTGAAGTTGCGCCTCGTCAGCTCCATCGAGGAGAAGGTTTCCATCTGTAGTTGGAGGCGCTTGAGGAGTGCGGCGCCCCTACGCGCCTCACGCTTCAGCGTCCAATACCTGCATGCTTCGGTCACGAACTCCTTGCGCTTGCTGAAGGGGAAGCGCTGAACGGCGGCCTCGATGATCTCAAGCACAGCCAGGGGGATGACGGGTGCACCAGAGGGCAACCTCCACCAGCACTTCTGTTGGGCTTGAGCACCGCTGCCGCCTCCGCGCTTCTTGTCAGCTCCTAGCACAGCGTTAACCCTCTCGCCCGTCATCTGGGACTCGTCGGGTGGGTGCTCGGTGACTGCATGGCGGTGGCTAGCCGCAAGCTCGGCCGCCGAGTGCTGGTTGGTGGCCCACAGCCTGCCCTTCATAGTCTTCTTGTAGAAGCGCTTGGCGTCCTTGGTCGCCTGGCTAACGCCGTTTTCCTTGGCATAGTCGGCAGGGCAGTGACGGTCGCAAAACGCCTTGAGCACCATGCTGCCGTCAAGCACGGCGAGGGCGCCCTGGCTGTTCTTCATCTTCAAGTAGAGCCGGGCGCGGCGGGCGCAAGTGACGTGGAACGCCTGGTAGCAGGCCTTGTTGCCGCACTGTATGCAGGCACCCATTCGCTGGTTACAGATGTAGCACGTCAATCGCCACCGCGTCTTGGGGACCTTCTCCACGTCCATGACCGGCTCCATGAACGTGTGGTTCCCCAGCGACACCTCGGGTATCCACATCGAGCAGAGCAGATGCGCCCACTTGGACGAATTGGTCTGTTTGAAAGCTCCGTCTGTGTTCGGGCAGAATATGCATGTCTGGACGTGGTAGAACCGAAAAGACGTTAGCGATTGGACAACTCCAGTCTGCAAAAAAGAGCAATCCCCACTCCCACTGCCACGGCCGCTCAGAAGTCTCGATTAAGCTGTTGGGTGACAGAGAGAAAGCAAATAGCAAGCAAATAGCAAGCATATAGCAAGCAAATAGCAAACAAGCAGTCAGAACTTACGGGAATACCTCTTCCTATCAGCTGGCACTTCCTGCACAGCCACTGACCTTCCGGGATGAAGGGGACGCCGTAACACTCTTGGTGCACCGCAAGATCACAGCCGTCGCAGAAAACTATCGCGTTGGTGTTCTCGCAGTCTCCGTCGTCGCAGATGGCGCACTTACTGTCCTGCTCCTCTCCAGTCTGTGTCTCGCCGTTCACGGCGGCAGCAGAGCTTGACCGCGGACGATGAGTCTGCGGCGGCTTTGGATTGGGCTTGGGTATCCTCTTCTCCAAGGCGTGCCACTCCTTCTCGATCTTAGTGATGGTGATCTCGAAGATCTCCCGGGTGATGATCTCCAGGCCGGCTTCTTTGCGCCGATCGTTGTGCTTGATCAACCACATATCGTCCTGCTCGTCCATGTCGTACTCGACCCTCCCAAGAATATTGGGTGGGTGAGGGTGCGCGTTGTTGCTGCTAGCGACCCTCTCCTTCTCCTTATCTCTCTCCCTGTCACGGTCGGTCCTGCCGCCGACAGATGGCTCGACTTCCTCCTCAATATTGGCATCAATGGCCTTGATCAGGTCGCGATCGGGGCGGATGAAGTTGTCACTCTCCTGATATCCCACGTTCATCATAGACCTCTCGACGTATCGGGCTTGGCCGAATGTCTTACTCTCGAACAAGGCGATGCGGTCGGTCTTGCGGTAGGAAGGCTGCTTGAGATCCAAGCGCTCTTTGGCAGTCTGGTTGTGGATAGGGAGCACTTTGGGCGTCTTTGGTAGCCCGGCGAGCTCTGCTGCGCGAGCGGCATAGAATGCGACGGGATCTCGGGGTGGCCGACCCACCCGTCGCCTCGTCAGAGTAGGCGTGTCGACTGGGGTTTCCGCTCCGGTTTCGGCTGCAGGCTTGGCCCCATTATCATCCTGGACCTGTGGCGACATGGCTGCATCAAAGCCAGACGGAGTGGCCGTGCCAGTCGCGCCTTGGGCCGCAGCTGAGGGCGTCGCCGGTGCCGGTTTTGCGGTGCCGTCGACGTCATCTGCGTTGAAGACCATGAATGTAGCCTCAATGTCCAGATTTGGATGGAATTCCTCCCAGCCACGCTCTTCGCGCGGTTTGTATCCCTCGCTCTGGATGACGGCGCTCGTGATGGCGGCGGCCGAACTGAACTGCTCGTCATCGGGCTCGAAGCGGCTGGTGGCCGTCCTTGTTCGCGTGCTACGCTCTCGGCGAGGTATTGCCGGGCTTGGTGCAACGCCGGGCTTGGAGGTCGATGGCGAGGCAGCAGCCGCCGTGTTCTTGGACGCCGTCGCTGCCGCTGCGGCAGCCGCTACTGGTCGCGCCCGGGGACGTGGTGTGCTGGCTGAGCCGATTCCATCGGCGGGAGTCTCGATGCCATCATCATCAATGAATCGCCCACCACCTCCAGGGCCACCTGGTATGTATCTTCGCCTCTTGGGCGGGGGTTCGGTTGCGGAGGAGGCCGAAACGCGCGAGGATCGCATGCCGCCAGACGACACTCGCGGCCGGCCTTGGCGGCGACGCGCCGGCGTGGATCTGCGCGGAGTCGACGGTGACGAAGGCATCTCGCGTGATGTCCGGTTCGAGACGCATCAAAAGCATGAAGGTTCGATGAGAAACGAGGCGATGCAGTCTGGCCGTTGGGGCAAAAACAGACAAGGTGGAACGCGATTTCACCTCGATGGATGGAGGTTTGAGCACGCTTAGCCACTAGTCCCAATCTGGAACAGCGCCCCACTGTTTGTAGCCGCAGGGGAGCCAAGCCTTACTGCAAGACCGGGGCCTGAAATGACACGTGATTCCCTCCCGCACCCCACGCCGAGATCCAACAAGCGCATCAATTAATGGGAATGGTTCAGAATTCCATAATCCCAGATGCGACGGTCAGGGACCAGCTGTGACTCTATTGATCTTCTCCTTATCAGTGCTTGCCAATTAACTGGCTGGAAATCTCTTAGTTATATCCGTCCCAAATCGGGTCTCTAGGTACTCACTCCCATTTGCGACGAGGCAACATCAGAGTCACGTTAAGTGTTCGGAGTCCGTCCTCTCTATATTCTTTGTTCGAAACCACGGCTTAGACGCGCTTCGTGACGGTCGTGGACAAGAAGAAGAGACCGTGTCGTCCGGTTTACTCGACTCCTTTGACTTAGTATTGTCTGCAAACCTTGGACTTGGAGGTTTTTTGTTGTTTCAATCTCCCAATTTGGAGACCAAGCGGTCAGCGACAGCTTCCCTACTCCTCCTCGACCTAGGCTTCCGGATTGTGGTCTTGCATGCCGTGGGCCCAATCAACGGCCGCGCGCATTACCCCAGATTTTGTCGGCCGCTGGGAGCACCAAGTCCCTTCCTTTGGTCCCATTCAAGCCATCCCATGTCATTCCCTCTGCCCTACCGACCCCCTTGTCTTGCCACACGGTTGTCCCCGAAAAACGTGGCCCACCGATCGGTCCCTTGGTCCCCTCCCTCGTCTTTCTTGGACATGCCCGCTCGAGGACCGACAATCCGGCGCGACCCTGGCTTCCCGCCTTCCTTTGGTCAGGTGCTGAGTATCGTTCCAACTTGTGTGGAGTGGCTCCTCGTCTAATACACCCCATTATCACTAATCCCATCGTTGCGTTCGTCACCGACTCGCCCGATTCTTCCCTCCGCGACATCTATCTTCCCATCCCGCCTCGACACCCCGCGAGGGAATTTCAAGGTGGTTCCCTCTTGTCATCTTGACTAGCTCATCCCTAGCCCCTCCTCCGTTCGGGAGATAGTCTTTCAAACGTCTCTTGAAAGGCACGCCCACCCCGTTTGCCCTAATAATATCGAATGAGCAATGCGAAGTGGCATGCTTCCCTCAGTTGCTTCGGCTTATCCTCTCCCATCCCAGTCAGCCAAGCAAATTTCTTTGCTACTATCTGCCCGCTACCTTTTCCCACCTGCCAAAAAAAAAACTCCTTTTTTTCGCTCTGCGAAACAAATGCATCAAGTAGTGCCTTCAACAGCCGCA
Source organism: Ophioceras dolichostomum (assembly GCA_003049485.1). NCBI lineage: Eukaryota > Fungi > Ascomycota > Sordariomycetes > Magnaporthales > Ophioceraceae > Ophioceras > Ophioceras dolichostomum. The sequence goes on from PYST01000016.1 coordinate 133,628, forward strand.
GGGAGAAGATACTCGCTTCTGTAGCGCTGGGAATGGAAATGAATCCTGCCCTCCACCGCCTTGTAAGAATAAGAGGTGAGCTGGGCGATGAAAAGGATCTTAGCAAATTTAATGGACACCAGCCGCCCAGTCAGTGAGGAAGCGACAGCCATTCGCCCGATCCATATGATGGCGTCGAGTACTCTCCTTGACCAGCCAGCTGTCGGATGTGCCATTATCTCTGTAGGTACCTAGTCTGTGTCTGTAGGTGTTCGCAGATCCCAACTGCACACTCGACAACCGTCCCAAAAGTTGCTTGGCCGGTTTTAAGAAATCCACTTTAACTGAGTGTGGTCACTGGCAATATGCTGACGATTCATTTCCCGTCAATTTCTACAACGGGAAGAAACATTTGTTTCTTTGTGCTCAGTAAAACATGACTGACATAAGGAAGACTTAGCTTTGGACGTCGATGGATAGAACCCAGGACCGTGACGCCGGTGATTGTTCGTCGGCTTGTTTGATTTTTTTCTGTGATTCCGGGGCTGGATATGGCGAACGGTCCATTCTCAGCCTGCGATAGACATCACAGCATGATGCAGGAGCACGGCCACAACGGAATATAACGGACAAATGCTCCCAAGCAAATTGCCATTTGTGTGTGTTAAGTCGACGAGACCGGCCGTATTTGGACTCCTCTAACTTCTCAGGAGGAGGCAGGAACATCTCCAAGCGGTCCGCAACGTGAGACCATATGGAGACCTCAAAACTAGGTAGTCCTGCATCTAATCGTAGGTTGGAATGATCCAACGCACGATTCACGCCAGCACGAAGCCCAGCACAGGGCGAAGGGACACCAGCATGAAGACTTGAAGTTGGGATAGCATCGGTATAGTGTAATCATTAATAAAGCCGCAACCACCAGGGCCCAATAAAAAAGAGATGCCTTGCAAGAAGTCTCTCTATGTCTCCCTTTGGCGAATATGTCTTCCAACTACCTGACGACAGAGCAAGAATTAGAAAAGAAATGCGGTTTTTTTCGTACCAAATATGCCGAACCAGAAGAAAGGTGAGAAACATAACAAACATTCGTAAGAGGAATAAAGAAACCGCGCATAGAGGGACTCTTCAAGGACTAAAGCAGGGCGTAAAACCACGAGCAACCCATATACGCCAATCCAAACCATAAAAGACAGGAGCGGAAAATACCACGAAAGTAAGGCGTTGGAAGCACAAGGGAAAAGCGCCCGGAGCCCTCCGTCGTACCGGGCAAGTAAAGAGACAAGAGACAGAGAAAGTCAGCCAGCAAAGGAAGAGACGTGTAATGAAGCGGGCAAGAATGCGAATAAGAATGGGTATCGTTTGAGGTATCTTTCTAGCTGACTGGCCGACCGTCATCGATCCTCCACCTGTCTCCTAACATGCCACGAAGCTGTGAGCAACCTGTACATACCAAACATCGAAAGGACGTGAAGGGCATGACAGGAGCAAAGAGGCTGAATGGACAAAAATAATATGAGAAGAAGAACGTGAAGAAGAAAAAAGAAAAGCAATGTTAAATAGAGAAAATCCCAAGTGTATAACCATAGGAAGCACCGCAGAGGTAAGAGACCTCCAATAACACCCTTCTGCAGAAACGCCCGTACGCTATGCTCCAAAAAACCAAAAGGAAATAAACACCATTCGAAAAAAAAATTTAAGACAAGATAAAGAATGACAGGAGAAGAAAAGAGTCCATCGCACAACGCACCACCAGATGGCGGCTGTGTGCGGAATTGTATCATGGGGCGTCGTCAAAAAGTAGGATATCAGGCACGTGACACGGCGTGACACGACATCATCATAGGAAGGATCAGGATTCGACGTAATGTTATGCGAAGGGGTGAGGAGAGGGGAGATAGGGAGATAGCTTTTCAGCCAAGAGTGCGCCCACTGTGAATGGGCTGCACGGTCGCGGCTCTCGGCGCGTTGGCCACGACGTCCGAGAGTATCGGCGAGTTTGGCCCGCTGAAGTGGATGTCGTGGCAGTGGGATGGAGGCCGGGCCACGAAGCCCTCCTCGCTGAGCGCGCTGAGGTAGCCCGGCCCGACGCGGTCCCTCAACGCCTCGATCTTGCGGCGGTAAAGTTCACCGCTGACGTCCCACTCCTGCGGCGGCTGCGGCTGCTGCTGGTGCTGGTGCTGCTGGTGCTGCTGGTGCTGCTGGTAAGGAGTTTGGGTCTCGTGAGAGGAATAAATAGTCGCGGGGGAGGAGAGCTGTCGTGTGAACTCCGTGTTGAGCCTCGGCACCTCCGGAGAAGATTGCTGGGGAATATTCTGGCGATTCAAGCTTGAGCGACGGGGGGTATCTGGTGCGAGCACAGCAGGGGCGGGGGCGGGCAGGGCTGAGACAACGGGAGGGGCCTGTCTGGGTGACTGCCCATCCGGTGCGTGGGGAGCCTGGAAGTAGTCCTCATGCCTGAGAACAAGTGGCTGCGTGTCGCTTCTTGACACCGGAACTGCGTACGGCTGACCTCCCACTTGTGGGATCGCATGGTTGGTGTCGTTCGTTGCGAGGTCCACAATACGCCTCTTCGGCGCCCTACGCCGGCGAGTGGATGTTGTGTTGACCTCGCTAGCTGTGGCCTTCGGCGCCGGCCGCTCCTTTCGCAGGACGGCAGGCTCCCTAGGCACGTCATAGATGATTGCCGGCTTAACAACATCAACGGCGGGCATCTCCACAGTGGGTGGCTTGACCACAGGCACCGCAGGCGGAAGCGGCGCTCGCTCCACAAGATACTTCTTCTCCGAGTAACTCGGCCCTGTCGCATCGATGGTGATGTCCTCGGTATAACCTGGGGTCTTGCGGAAAAGGTTGAAGATTGTGATGCGGTAGTCACGGTGGGTGCGCGTGAACGGGTTACCCTCGACCCACACCTCCCTGATGTCCGGGATGCCGGTCAAGCGTGCCAACTCCATCGGATCCGACAAGCGGTTATCCCTCAAGTCCAGTCTTTCCAGTGGATATAGCTTCTCGACGGCTGCCAGCGATTGCAGCCGGTTGCCACGAAGATTCATCGCTGTGATGGCGGGCAGGGGGTTCCGCGTCAGAGAATGAAGCGAGTCAATCATGCAATGCGAGAGATTAAGGGCGCGAAGCGCGGTGAGATTGGCGAGACTGTCCGGTATTTGGGTGAAGAGGTTGGAGGAGAGGTCCAGAGAGTGAAGAGTATTCGAGAGCGGAGCCAGGCTGGCAGCAGGGATGGAGGTAAGCGAGTTGTCCGCCAAGCACAAGTGCTTCAGGAACCTCCACTTAGACGCGGGGAGAATGCCCATAGCGAGGAGATTCGACGCGCTGTTGCGGGGGTTATGCCACGAGTCGGAAAGACTTGAGTGAGAACTGCCGGACCCCGACCGCCTGACCTTATGGGCATTGCTGCGAACATGAGATGCGCCGTTCCTGGAGCTTGGGGGTCGCCGTGGAGAGTTGCTCCTTGGCCGCGACGACTTGCTCGGTGACTTGGGAGGCTCGTCGCTGTCTACTCGAACCAGCGAGGGCCGTCTACTATCACTCATCATGGATGGGTTGAAGCTGTTGTCCATGCTACCCTCGCTGTTGAGGGAGCCAATCTGAAGCTCTCCAGTCGAGTGCCTTGGGTTGGGAGAGCCAGGGGCAGACGTCGACTTGTGCAGCTCGGCGTGAGGAACTGTAGGGCTCCGTCGCGGGCTCGCCGACGTTCCGCCTTGGGCGGTCGTGGGCGATGCCTGAGACTTGGAGGTTCGCCTGCGGCGCTTGTCCATATCGTCCAGCACAATGTCTATCAGGATGTCTGCGGGGTCCTCTATGCTCGCTCGCTTCAGGGTCAGGGACCTCAGCTGATCCGCGAGGCGATCCCAGCCGAAGAACTGCCGGAAATCGATGTCGCAAACCTCGAGGGCCTGGACATTCTTGAAGACGTAGATTGGCACGGCAGAGTCGAAAGGGAACTCTTCGTAGCCACGGATGAGGCGCGCCCTCCAGTCCGGCGCCAGCTTAAGGCACGGGATTTTAGTAAAGGCGGAGTACAGATACTTCAAATCAGCCTGCGTAGCCACCTTCTGCCTCTCGGTCCGAGCCGCAGATACGCTAGTGCCCAGTCCGAAGCTTGCCCAGAGAGCAGACATTCCGGACATGACGCTCCGGATGCTAGACACGGAGCGTATCGACCCAACGTCTGATCCGCGGCTCTTGGACCGCTGGGACTGGCCTAGGAACGACACGTAGTTGGCCGAAGTTGAGCTGTCGTGCAAGTTCTCCAGGCGGACTTTCATCGGCCCAACCGGGATGCCTAGCTCCTCGAAGCGTGAGAGCAGGTAGAATAGGTGGTGGGGGGTGAGGGCCAGCTTTGCCGACTTCACCGTGTGTGACGTGAGGCTCAAGGTTCCTAGCGAGAGCGCCGCAGCTAGAGAACTAGACGTGGACGAGGACGTCGAGGGTCGCTCCGGAATGGTGGGCGACGTGGCAACTCCCGTCGCAATGGACGAGACGCTTTGGGACGGTCCATGCCGTGGGAGGTTCTGGCGCCTACTGAACTGTAGGGCGTTGGCTAGGGCCTTCTCGTGCGTTCGCACGAAGGTAGCCAGTTGCTGTACATCGCAAGAGACTCCTGTTAGCACCATATCGTACCAGCTCACAGACAGCAAGAGACCCAAGACACATGGTGTGCGTTTGGTATTGGTGGCATAAGCGGACCTTGATAAACAACTCCCCGTCTTCTGAGTCCATGGTTGCGTGTTTACGGGTGTGGATGCATTGGATAAGGTCGAAGGAGAAGATATTGGAAGCGTTGAGTCGGGTGGGAGGGTAGGAGCTCTATGCTAGATGATAGCAGCTCGTCCTTGTGCGGTCGCCGTGTCCGATAGGTTCGCCGTCTTGTTGAGCCAACCTCGTGTATGGGCGCGAGTCCAACCGCAACCTATGTCGAGGCCATATGTCAGCAACTCGTGTTTAGCCAGGATGGGAGGCTGAAAGTAGTAGCCTCGACGGAAGATAGGCAACAAGAGCGGCGGTATAGAGATAACGGGTGTAGCGACGAAATCAGTGGTATTGGGAGTAGCAGCAGCAAGAGGAAAGCAAGCAACAGCGGACGCAGCAATAGCAGTAACGGCAGTAGCAAGATACACGCGGAGAACGAAGCAGATGGAGATATTGTCTGCAATGAAAACGTGCACGCGAGGCGACCGCCAAGCCCCAACGGATATATCGAACAGCGGCGACGGCTAGTCACGGAGCAGAATATGACGGCATTCGCGGCCCAGCCTCGCCTCTGGTGGGGTTGGAAAAAAGTGCGCAGCAAATGTCAAGTGACTCCCGAGGCGGTTGTGGTCGAGGCCTCCTCTCCAGTATCGGGCGGCGCAGGCGGACGACGGCCACTCGATGACTAGCCTCCGACGTTGGCCAGGGCTTGGAGGCCGGTATGGTCGTTTCAAACAAGTCGTTATCGGTGTCGGTTGCGTCGAAAAGTAGGAGTCGGCAAAATCGAGGCGTCCAGGAGCGGCGGAGGGCGATGAGAAGGGCCAGGAGGGAAAACATACATTTGATCACGCGGGGCAGTTTTGGGCCGGGGGAACATTCCCAAGGCTCAAGGCCTGGCACATACACGCAAGGAATAGCGGGAAAACATGAGATGGAAGATAGCGAGCGGGGACATCTGTGGCCTCCTCCGGCCTCGTGAAATGGAAAATGTGGGCAAAAAAAAGAGACAAAGAGAAAGAGAGAGACAGGGAGAGCGAGACACCGAAAGCTAGGGCGTGCGCGAGAGAGACCAAGAGTCACCAAAACACGCAAGAGGCACAAGCAGAGCGATAGGCGAACCGATAAATTCATGGGCTGGCAGATAGGCAGGCAGGCAGGCAGGCGAGAGGCAACGGTGATCGAGTGCAAGACCTTAGGCGACGAGGCGGAATGGTGAGGAATGTCCATAGGGAATGTGTGTGAAGCTTACAGTTTCGAAGGTCTGCGCGGGATGAGGGGGATGGGATGCCTCCTCAAAGTGAATCCGGTCGCTCTAGAAAGGCGAGACGGAGACCAGCAAAAGCCTCGACGAGCTGCGCGACGGCACAACGAAAACTGGGAGGACGGAGGAAAGAAAAAAGGAAGAAGGAAAAGCTAAAGAAAGCAAAGGAAGGACTAGGTTGAGAGAGAAGTCGACCGTCGCCGACGATGGAAAGCAGTGAAGCTTTCCCACTCTCACACTCTGCACTCTGCACTCTCTCGACAGTGTGCTCACGATAGGTGCACCACAGAGGGGAAGGAAAGCAACGGAAATGGACTCCTCTGCGCAGGCGTAGTGGGCGGGGCTAGCGTTTAATAATTTCGATGGGTTGCTCGCACCACAGAGGCTGACCGGAAAAGACCCTTCATCCTGCGCCGCTAGTGGTATCTGCAATCTCCAACGCCCCAGTGCCAGGTTGCAGCTCAGTGGCCAGCGACTTGACAGTGGCAGAGTGGGTGGGCTAGGGTGGCCTAGGGGGTGGGCAGGCAAGCAGGGTACAGGCGGCGGAGCCGGGGTGTGCCCTTGTCCGTACCCCTCATCCAGGATCCGGGGGTGATTCACTCCAGAGAGGAAGGGCTTGCAAAACACCACCCGAGTTCTCGAGTTCTCGAGTTCTCGATGGCGCAAACACGCCAGACATCATGACGACGAAAAAGGGTCTGTGGCCTCCGAATTCGCTTCTTTCGTTTGGCATTCTCGTCTGCAGAAACAACCCATCGCTCCCATCCACCGATGTACGTATTGTACAACAGACACATGAGGGAACGATGACGGGGATTTTTCCTCATCTATTTTTTTCTCGCTCCCCTCATTCTTGTGCGGCGCGAAGTGAGCAGTTCAAGTTGCCTCAATCCTCTTTGCCGCCGCCTGCCAGAAGGCGGGCAATGCATCTGGCCAATAATGGGCGCTTTGCTAGGGGGTGCATTAGCACTTGCAGCAACTCGCAGCAAACTCTTGCCCTCTTACGCAGGTCTGCATGTCTCAAAACTTTCGCAATCGTGTACCACTTTCCCAGGCTATCGCCGTGACTGTGACGCCTTCCGTAAATTATTTTGTGCACCGGCTCGGTGTCCAGCCCTCAGAGCGCATCTGAAACGGTTCCTCACTTTTTATATATCTAGAACGAGCCTCCCTGACCTTGCGCGCCCGCGCGAAGTGAGGCGAGCGTCAACAACTCCTGAGGAGCGTAAAGGCATCTTCCTGGTGGCCACGAGATACGACCACTGTTGTAAGCGTGCTCAGATTGATTGGATCTTCGCGGATTTTGCCACGGGGACCTGGTCAGCTCGTTGGTGACCCAGCTAAAATCGAAGGGCTCGAAAGGGCTCCGCCCACTGGCCTGGTTTCACGGTCGCTGCCGCTCAGTGCAGTGCTCCCGCAGCTGCTATGGAACCTGCGTTCGCTGTCATCGATGCAGGCCGCTGGCGGCCACTGGCGTGAGCGCAGTGAGCAAACCTGGAACTTATCCGTTCTGGACATCTGGTCTTTGACATCTACAACAGGTAGCACCTTCGTAACGGAGGGATCATTGAAATGATAAAAACAACAAACAACAACGCCGCTGGGGGCGATGAGAACCTCATCTCCAAGAAGACCCCTCATCCTCTTGTTTACCCTTTGTTTACTTTCTTGTTTGCTTCCACAATATTTCCAGCCCGATTCGGACATTATAACAGATTCATGCGCTGCCGTTTTAGTGGCCATGGCTATAAATTACGGCGCCACTTGGAGTCAGCCAGGGTGTGATCTCTTGTCCTTTTTGATAAGGACGGCTATGGTACCTCTTGTTTCACGCCGCCAGCTGAGCCGTCCGAAGCGACGAAAAGTCGAGAAGGTCCAAAAAGAAAAAGAAAGAAAACTCCGAAAGCACACATCAGTTACAAAATGCGGTGAGCGATAAAGCATTCCCGTTGGATAATAGAAAGTCCAATATTGCATTCCATATATTGAGGAACGGGATTCTATCCACCACCATCTTAGAAGTTCGTCGTCGTCCAGTCGCTGGTTTCCCTCGCCGTTGGGGAACCTCGACTAGGGTCCGACAACCCCCCTCCCCCGGCCAAGCGCTTTCGGCCAAGGGTCCGCATGCACAGCAAGATCTCGAAAAGTCTGTGCGCCAGCTCGACCAGGCCGCTTCGTTCAGCACCACATGCACACCAAAATTAGCCCCCTCCTGCACGTTCGGCTCACGAAGGATGGCGCTGGTGGCCAGCAAGTGGTCACTGCTCACCTGCTAGCGGCTGTCATGGTCGTCCACTCCAAGGCCGCTGCGGCTTGTCAAGCTCTTGTCTGAGTGGATCCTCAAGTGAGCTGAAGGCCCGAGGAGGTCCACGGCCCGGCCTCATGACGGGCGACGATCACTCCAACAAGATCCGTCAACTTTATCTTTCCCTCCCGTCCGAGTTCTCTCTCTCCGTCTTTCTTTGTCAATTGGGATACGACACTCAAAAGAGACGGACCCATCTATTCACAATGGAGAGCGTCTGTGCTACTACGTGCTGCCCGCACGCAGACGCACGCAGTCTCCTCCCTCTCGCTCGTGCCATCAAGGCGGAGCTGCGGGTGTTAATTATGTCATACCTCCACCTCGTCAGCAAGAGGCGGGACGTGATTGGGATTGAACAATGTCATATTGCGCTCTGGACCTCAAGAGTCGCTTCAAGGAAGCAAAGGAGACGAAGCACCACGCTAAACCCCTCCCTATGTGCCCTCTGTGGGTGACCTCGCTGTCACCTCATCCTGCAAAGCACACCAGGCCACTCCCACCCGGATGGATGCGGGATGGATGGGGCGGCGGGCGCTTTCTCCAGTGCAAAGTCGGTCCTAGTGGTGTACAACCAGAGGGAATGATGGGAGATAGCTTGGTCGGTTCACCACCGCCAAGTCACAAGTCAGGCCCTCAAGAAACACGCGGTAGACCGGACAAATTCCACCACCCAAGGAAGATGAGTCGCGGATAGTCACGTTTGCTACATGACTCGAACTCTGTGCTGCGATTTTTCCCTTGGTGTTGCAGTCGTTGCACCTCACGAGCCTTTGGAGCCATTCCTTGAGTGTCGTCTTGTCTCTCTTCTTTTGTCTCGTCTCTCGCTGCCGCTCCGCCGTCGCCAGTCGCAACCCACCATCTTTTCCAGCGCCCGGCAGGCCGGCAGACCGCCGACGAAGGCAGGCGATTCCACTTTCAGTTTCTGATAATTCAACTGGACGCCCCCCGTCTTTCGGGTGTGTGCATCATGCGGTGTTCATGTCGCACCGAATCAGCAGCAGCAATTCCTTCCTGCTGCTTCCTGCTGCCGCTGGTGCTGCCGCTGGTGCTGCCGCTGGTGAAGGAGCAGTCTCGATTCGATGCCGACCGACCCCGATATCTCTCTCTCTCCCCACTCCCTTGCCCACCCTCTGCCCTCCCTTGCGAGAAGCAAAAGCCGCCGCCGCATAGCATGGCATGGCATGGCACGGCATGCAGTCTCACCGCCAGTCGAACACACATTGTCGACACCGACTTGCCCACACCCCGTGTCTCATCGCCCTGATACGACGGATTTATCCTGTCACAACGACCATCCCTTGCTTTTTAGCTTCCTGCTCCCAGTGGAGATTTGGGGTTTTGGAGAATGGCTCCTGATTGACCTAATCGACGCTTCCGAATCGAGCAATCATTGTCAGCCTCGTGGACATGTGCTCGTCCAACGCGACCAACGCCCAGCGATCGGCCACTGCGTTTGAAACTAGTCTTGTGCAAGTCCCCATATTTGCCCTAGTGCTGAGCGAGCCCGGTGCCGGTGCCCCAGCAGCGATTCTCATCGGCTATGTGCTGCGTGGTTATTGTGATACCAGCACAGAGTTTGCAGAGCTTAGGCATCCTCGCGACTTGTTTGGGAGGGTGGTAGAAGACCAAGGATCACACAGTCTGCATCCTGCACATCAGAAATTCCATGATGCTTGCTAAATGCACATTGCACTGGATTAAGGCGGGAGGGCGGGATGAAGGGAAAGAAAATAAGAAAAAAAAATTGAGATGGCGGTGGGAATATGCATGTAGGTATCCTGCAGGTTTCGCTGTTGGAAGGTGGTGGTGTGAAGCCGGATGCACCTTTTTGCGAGAGGCGTCGTCTTTGGCCCCCTACTCGCTCAACCATCCAGTAAGCCATGGTGCCCGTGTCCACCAAACCCTAAGACCGTCTAGTCTCTCGCCGCCTCAACCCCTCAAGATCTTCGAGATCTTCGTCTTTGAAGAGAGGAGAAAGTCATCGTCACACGCAAGACGTGGATGAGCGGCGTTGGTACATACTCTAATCGGAGTGTGGCCAACGAAATATCCAATGGTTGGTTGTACGGAGCAGGCCCCCAAACCACTATCCCCAGTTGGCAGGCTGATGACCCAAGTGCCGCCAAGCTCTTGAATGCCATGACCAGTCAGCGGCCGCTATCGTTGATAGACAGAAGGAGAGAAGGTGGCCGACGGGGGATTGAGGGATCATCAAGCAGTCTCTTTCCCAAAGAGGCTACCCGGCCCCAGTACCAAGAGCGAGCTTGTCCAGGTGAGGTGGTGGGCCACGGCCGTGCGCAAACATCAGGGTTGGGTGAACGGAACGGAACTTTCCAACTTCCCATTCCTGCCTGCCTTGCGAAAAAAAAAAAAAATCAAGAAGCACGGCAAGGATGGGAGGCATGTTCAACGGCCACCCACTAGCTCGCTTCCCGCGGCTGTCACCAAAAAACAAATATGGGATAGAATTTCTAGTCCGATCCCTTCAGTCGGTCAGTCAGGCATGAGAAACAGAGAATTGAGAGCCAGAGTCAGTGTCGCCTCTTCCTCTTCCGCCCTTATCAACAGCCTCACAAAACGAGCCGAGATATCACACACCCCATCACGGATCTACAGTCAGCTCAAAGGAAAATCTTTTCCCTCTGTCCATGGAGAGCGAGCCTCGAGATCTGATACGTCAATGGCTCTCACTCACCGCTCATCCCAATTTTGGGGGATTTTTTTTTTCTTTTTTCTTTTTCTCCCATCTTCATACCCTCCATCTCCATTGTGTGCCGTGCTCGCATGCGATATCGACGACTACGACGACGATATCGACATTGAGTGGAGAGGAAGATTTTTTTTTCTCTTTTGTGTGCCCTCGCCATGCATGGAGGGGTACTGGTCTACCATCCACGGTCTCCATCCCTTCTGTCAACCGGTGGCACAGATGATATCTATCATCATCCATGCAAGCTGCGTGCATTGCGCTGCATGCAGGCAGCCCCATCCATCCCCCTCCGACTGCAGACTTCCGATACCACACGCCACTCTTTCTTCATTCTCGTAAGGTACCGACGAAAAGAAAAAGATGAGCAGAGAGGAAGGGGAAAAAACTGTTGGTGATGATGGTTGTAAATGTTTCCCCAAGACCGCAACCGTCGCAGCAGTCGGAATCTCTTGCGTCAACCGCCAGTGAATGGTTTGGTACGGAGTACCTATCGGCTAAAAAATTATGACGATAACGCCTGAGGACCCTCATGAGGGGCAGTGCGGGGCATTGCCTAACTTTTTTTTTCTCGATCTCGTGGGGGGCCGATCTCAGAAGGCCAGGTGATCCAAGTTGGAGCCAAGTTTATTCATGGCCCCCGCGAATCAATCCCGCGCTCTTCACGTAAGGAGAACTAACTATCCGGACGGCCGGATTAGACGATTAAGCTACTAAACAACACTAACAGCTTCTCAAGAACCTGAATGGAATCAGAATGGAACTTGGTCGTTTAGTAGGTTCGTTCTGCTGCCCGCCGTCGCGCCCCCCTCCACGACTTGATGGTGCCCCTCCATATATTGGCCTGTGCGCCAATCTTTGATCATCCCCACGCATCATCCCTTCCGGTTTCGGGGTGATTCTTTGGGAGAGGAAAGCCGCCTGTCCTGGTCATGCATGCATATATCGGACCCTGGGCAGGTCGGACAGAGCAATGATCTTCGACTGTCTATTCTACTCGATCTATAATGGCTTGAAGTCACCTATACTGTACTATCTACTGCATACAACTAGTACGCAGGCTTTTACGACAACGTGCTTCGTGTAACGACGTCGTTGGGCCGTGAGGAGTATTCTCACGGCGATGCTTGCCTCCCCGGCCCCTGACCGCCTGCCCACGATGAGGGGACTAAAGAGCAACGAGCGACGATGGACCCACGCGGTGACATGGAACACTCATACACCAAGAACAGAACAGAAACCAACGTATATTTGCAGCTAGATAGGTAGCTTCCTTGGTTCTAATTCCCAGCGGATCCTGCCAGCTGGCCTGTCCAGTCATCCATCCCATTTTCATCCCATCTTCCGCCCTGCAACCGGACCCAAAGCTCTCCGGGACGGACGGCATCTGCGATTGCCGCAAACGCACAGACGGAGAAGATCGGAAGGCTTGCGGAGGGCAGGCCATCCCGGCGGCGGAGCCACCACTAACCACCTCTACCGTCTGGCGCCAGCGAGCTAGCAGAGGACCAAGGAACTGGGTCTAAGAAATAATATTCGATAGCAATATCAGGAGGGTTGGTTTACCGGCCTCTTTCTCGGCTCCTCCTCCCTCAACCATCCATGGTCCTTCTCTTCTATATTTTTCAAGGATTCTTGGGGTTTCTTGTGTTTCTGTTTGTGCGAGGCCGGGTGTTCCTTCCAAGCCACCGACCCCCCTCCCGATGGCGCGATGGTGATCCGTTGAGGTCCATTATCATATCATATCATTCCCTTCCTGATCATCTGGTCTTTTTCTCCTCTCCCCTGTGCGTGGACTCGTTTTACATTTCCCCCGCCGTCGCTTCCCGCTAGTAGGGTCCGGTGGCCTGAGCTTTGTATTTCCAGCTCGTTCGTTCCTATCGACGGGTGCCCCTGGTCTTTTTTGGGGCCGATCATCGGTAGAGTAATGGATACCTGTTGGGAAATCGCCTTCGCTCTACAGATTTGTTTAGTCTCCTCGCCCCTGCATGCGAAATCTCCTGCGTGTCTCTTCCCCGTTTTTTCCTAGGTTCTCTTCTTTCCCCTCCATCAAGAACTTCCACCTACCACTTTTCTTTCATGGTGACTCGCACTTGTTAATGCCGGTCGGGACATCAACAGCCGGGGCGCCATCGGCCAAAGGGTCGGGTGGGGCACCGCCCCGTTGTCGATACGTCACAGGCGGACTGGGCACTGCGACTTCATCCAATCTTGAACCTCCTTTTTCCAGGGTTTGCGCTGCGTGCAATGGTTATTACCTGCGTCGCCAGCGTCGCCAGCTTTGTGATCGGGTTGACGAAATTTGGCGTGTTGACGTACGCACAACGAATGGGGCGGTCCCTTGACGACTCGATGGAGATACCGTCATCACCTCCTGATCTCTTCTATGCGTACTCAACCCACACGAAAAGGGAATGTGATATGTTGGTGCGGCAGTTGTGCAGTTGTGCTTTCGCCCAACTCGCCAATGCAGGGTCCAGTGACGTACAACGTGCAGCTCAATATCCCCCCAGCGGAGGATCACCACGATTGCATGTCCGATTCTGACTGGATCAGAGGAGGAGGGAGGCGCCGTCTAAACCTCCGGGGAGGCTGTCCACAAGGTGGCAATGTGGAAATGGGATGTTGTGTAACCCCCTCAATTCATCTTCTGAGCCGTCCAGCACGGGCCTGCAATAAAGGCAGTGCTACAGAGGAGGCATGAGCCGATATTGATGGACTGGTTCTTTTGATCGACAGCAGTTGACAACTGCAAGAATTAAGTTCTCCGGTTCTGCCAAATCTATTCTGAGTGACATGGTACTCACTCAACCGGGCACAGACGGTTTGCCGGTTTGCCAAGATGAATATCAATATCGAACTCTCTACCGTCTGCCAAGCAGATGCCGTAGCCACAGAAGTGGTGACGGCGAGCGCCTGGCGAGATGAAGAGATAGGTAGGCATATGGAGGGAGTGCAGGCCATGTGCGTCTTCAAAACGCTGCCCCGGACTCTGTAGTCAGCTAGTAGAGCAATCGAGCGCGCTTCTTTGTCACCTCGAGTTGGGCCGAAGAGTTCGAGACGCAGATGGGTGTATTGATACGTAGGTAGTTACAAGTGCAAGTTACAAGGGTAGGTACTGTATGATGCAATAGCAGCAGTGGTTAGTCTCGTCATGTCAGAGGGATCAAGGAAGGCGGATCTTTCCTCTGCATGCACCTCTTCTATCTCTTAGCTCAGACCAGCTTCACTGTTTTCTTCCCCTGCGTCTCCTCAATCGTCACAAGCCGGTCCAACGACCTGCCGTCCTCCAGCGCCCAGCCGCCACTAATGTCCAGCTTGTATTCCTTGCCTTCGATCTGGATCTTCGCGAATCCTTCGCGGTGCAGTGCCCTACTAATTCCTAACCAAGCTTGGCGGAGGGCCTTGCCGACATGCCGGAAAGGGGATGTGAGTAGGTTGGCGCGGTCGTACTCTGCCTCCGCCTTCCTCGCAGCTCGCTCGGCCGCCGCGGCCTGGGCCTGCTGCCGATGGGTGAGTTGCGGCCCACTAGCCATAGCGTTCGCCGCCGCCCGCAGCTGTGTGAACCGCGCTGGCAGCACCACGTCCGCAGGGTCGACGCGGACGATCCGGGGCCTGGCGAATGGGATCAGCCGGGATACGCTGACCTCCAGGTGAATGGGGTTTCCGCCGGTGGCGGGCTTGGCCGGGGTGGCGGCGGCGGTGAAGCCTTTGGCTGCAGCTTTTGCCGCCGTAGAACCAGGTGCTGGTGGCCGCGATGCCGCCGCCGCGGCAGCCTTGGTGGGAAGGGGGCCAGGGACGACCTGTATCCTCCTCACGACGCGGCGAATGCCCAGGAAGAAGTATACACCCATGCTGCCCATGAACCCGACGACAACCGCAAACGCGGAGACGGTCCAACCCGAGAGTCCCTCGGGCCTGTTGACGACCACATTGAGGTAGTGGTAGGTCGAGTAGGCTACGCAGAACACGCCCGCGGATATGCTCGAGGCGCGGTACCAGAAGTGTGAGGGCGCCTCGTAGAGCGCGGTCGGCGCGGCTTTGCTCGCGAGCTGCTCGGCGTACGATATCGGGACGACGCGCCGTAGGGCGGTTTTTGGAGGAGCGGCGGCCGCGGCCGGGCGGGTTGTGGTATATGAAAGGAGGCGACGAGAGGAGGAGGACTGTAGTGGCCGATGATGCCTTTGGAGGAGGAATAGAATGGTTCTATCGGCGGCGGGCATAGCCGTGGGGGAGGAGCTGTAGAGACTCCATCGCTTCGCCGCGGCAAGAAGGGTTTGTGGTCGGAATAGTACCGAGCCTGTGGAGAAGGACGTCATCTGAAGGGCTGTGGCAGGAGGAACTTTGTTAGTGGAAGCCTCTGATGGCGGCGCCGAGGAGGCATTGACGGGCCTAGAAAGAGCATACCGCGTACGGAGCTCAAAGCCGAGCTTAGAGCCGCCGTAAGGAACTCGAGATTGTCGTTGGAAGTTCTGAGGAGGACATTCAATACCCGTACGTGAGGTTTTGCGAACAGCCTCGGATGATACAGATGAGCCCATCAAAAATTTAAAGTGGGCCTCAGCCCTGTCGTCCCGCTGTGGAGCAGAAGATCGGACGACCTCACCTATCAGCCTCGTCATCAACCGAATTCCGCATCCGCATCACCCTTCACCACCGCAACGATGAGACGGCGTGTGGAAAACGTTCAATTCTGCCTCGAGACTACCTATCCCATTATGCTCTACAGGTAGTAGGTAGTGAGGGCTCCATACAGAATAACCGTCGGGTATTAAGCAGTACCCAAGCAACTATTTCAAGAGTCAAGGACTTTGTAACCGAATCCAAGCCATTGTACCATCAACCACTCAGGAGGCGGTGGTTCAGGTCCGCCTCCAGCTCCTCCCAGCTCGGCGGGTCAGACCCGTTTGGCCTCGGCGGGCGGACATGGCCAACCGACAGTCCCGTCACGCGCACAGCCTCCCGGGGCCAACGCACCTCGGCGCCAGCGCCGTCGACGCCGAAACCGGGGCTCCAAGCGGAGCACATGACCCCCCGGTCGCTCTGTTGTTCCTGTTCCGCGCCGAACAGCGCCGGCCACGCCCGGCCCATCGCCTCCAACGCCCGCCTGCCCACCTCGTCCACGGAGTCGTGGTGCCGGAGCTGCCCGAAGCCAGCAGTAGTGCTTGGGCTCCGGTGGCTCCCACCATCTCCGGCGGCGAACATGGCCCCGCGCAGCCGCCGCTGCACCTCGGGCGGCAGCAGGCCCAGCGACATGACGAATGCGTCGTACTGGCACAGGCTGGTGCGGCACTGCCACGACCCGCCCTGCGTCGCGCGCCGCCATATCCCCACCATGGCCGCTACGCACCCCAGCGCTCCCGTGCCGTAGTCCGACATCGGGAACGGCGGCACCACCGGCTCGGCGAGGCCCATGAACCGGCCTTGAGCCCAGGCCACGCCCGTCGCGCAGTCGGCGACCTGCTGCCATCCGCGACGGCCGCTCCAATCACTTTTTTTCCTCCTACCATCACTACCATCACTACCCTCCCCGTCGTCACATTCCTCCTCCTCCGCAACCACCACCTGCCCAAAACAGTCCTCCGCGACGTACACGTACCCCTTTCCCCTCTCCCTCGCCAGCGACGCCAGCCGCACCGGGCCGTACCCCAGCGCCTCCAGCGCCCCCGGCCGGTACCCGTCGATGAGCACGTCGGCGGTGCGAAGGAGGTCCTCGAACGTGGCGCGGTCGCGCGCCGAGGCCCGCAGGTCCAGTGACGCGGCGTGCTTACCGACGTTGACGTCCAGCTGGAAGAAGGGCACGTCCGGGAGGGAGGGGCTCGTGATCTTGAGTACGGAAGCGCCGTGCGCGGCGAGGGAGCGGCCGATTGTGGGGCCGGCTATTACGCGGCAGAGCTCGAGGACGCGGATGCCCTGGAGGGTTTGGGGTGGTAGTGGTTGGTGAGATCCGTGGCCTGAGGCGGCCGTGGATGGTGTTGCTGAGGCCCATTGCGGCTGTTGGCTTGGACTGGCAGCTGGAGGGATGTCATCGAAGGGGACCGGTGGCGTCGAAGTCTCGAGTTCGTCGACTGTGAATGGCGGCTTCTCCAGGATGCCTTTTCCGTGGGGGCTGGCGCTGAACTCGTCCCACTTCAGAACCGGGAAGCCGGCCTGGCGATTTTGGATGTTCAGGCTCTCGAGTTCTGCCACTGTGAACCTCTTGACGGTGCCCTCGATCTTTTCGATGCACTTCCGGTAGTCGGTCAGGCTGTCGTCGAAGGCGGGGAGTCCGATCATTCTCAACGTGGTGCTGGCCTCGAGCGAGCCGTGGATGTGATAGTATTCTCCCCGGGTTTTGGTCTCGTACAGTCCCGCCGCTAGTCGACGGTACAGCACCGACTGAGCTTGATTCAAATCGGTCTCTGAGGAGTCGATGCAAATGAGCAGGCGTCAGCTTTTTTGGCCCTGCATGTCTGTCCTGGACGCAGTAGTGCAGCACCTCAACCTCTCCCTTTCTCTGCTAGATTCATTGCGGTGCTTACGAGGAACCTCTTTTTTCACCTCCTCTGGGTGTGTCACTTTGGCCTTGCCGTTGACCGTCACCAGGTACGCCGACATCAGGAAGCGCGCAGCCTGATCGACGTTCACGTCGATGGTGCGGCCGTCTTGCGGCCGACCAAAGCGGACGTCGGCTATCGCCGCAGCGGCGCATCCCTCCAGTGCCTTGAGCGCCGTGGCCGTCTCCTGCTCCTTCAATGGACACGGAAAGAAGGCAGCCTCCCATGGCAGCGTCGCGGTGTACTGGATGTGCTTGGCATACTCGTGGAGCGCCGGTGGGAGTTGCTCGTGGCACTTTTCGAACAGGCCTGCTCTGGCGAGTTGAGCGCCTGCGATCAGGTTGTATGGTCCACTCTCGAGTAATGCTTCGGCCGCATGTGCATCGTCCTTGCAAGTGTAAGGTGTTTGGTTGTTTCCGCCCCCCGAGGAGGCGAGGGAGGCCATCATGGACTCTACGGTTAGTCCCATTGCTCCCGTTGTGGTTGTGGCTCGTTCTTGAAGGCTCGTTCTTGAACAGCTTGGCGATCCCTCCGAGAGAGCGCCCTGTCGGCACGAGCAAACCCTCGAAGCCTTTTGTCGGGAGCTTGGGGGAAGTGCCGAGAAACCTGTTACGTCGTTCCGGAGGTATCAAAGCAGACGTGTGTGTGTCCAGCCCCGGGTCGATGATTGGGTTCTGCGACTTGATATATATACTTCGCGCATAACCCCATATCCGACGGATCGGGTAGTCCTTGGTTTCGTTCCGTCCATCACAGGACACGAAACGAAGGACGCTGCAGAGTCACATTGTGCCCTTCTTGCTTCTACCTTTATCTTCTGGTACCACCTCTTACGGCGATCTATCATTCTCGAACCAGTCGGATGGCTGCGGACAAGCGCAGAAGCTAGAATTGTTCCCTGCTTTAAATGACACGAGGGAAGTCGCCGTCATCCGACCTGATCCGACGCCCTTCAAACGGCCCGGCTTTTACCCCTTCTACTCTGGAATCTAGGAGTTTGCAGTATGGATGGTCGAGGCCAGCAGCGGGTACACCGCCAAGCGCGGCGTTTGGGGCTAGCGTGAGCATCCTCAGACGGCACGTTTTGAGAAGCGAAGAGCGAGATCCGAGGATCGATCGGGGGGTCCTTGTTCTAGACCGTGTGTCCCTCACGACGGGAGAGCTACACAGATGCCCCTGTTGCTTTCACGTTATCATGTCGGCAAAAGCCTCGCTATGGTAGTGTACGGAACCTTTTTCTACTTGTTTTTCTTCGTCGCACCCGCACTCGCATGCACACCTACTTTCCCTCTCGGGCTATTATCCTTCTATTCTTTCCTCCCTCATTTGTTTTTAAATCCAAGGCGATCCGCGTCTTGTCAATCCGCATATCTACCACCTCAATACTCACCGTCACGTCTATTATCGACCCTTGGCTGTCGGATGAGTCCTGGCAATGACGATAACCGTGCTGCAGGTATCGGTTGCCTTGCCTGGTGGCACGACAGCGGCTCAGTGCCTGATAGGACCTGTCAGGACTGGATACACTTACCTGAACCGACAGGCTCCTTTGTAGGTTGTGCTGGCATCCACGCTCCACCATTCATGCTGCCATTTGATCCCTTCGTGCTCCTCTGCGACGGGTGGTGCCGTGCAACCAGCCGTATCAGTCGGGCTGGTTGCTTGCCTGCAAAGCGAAATCCATCCGCCCTACGTCCCACATACATACAAACTGAAGCCAGGGACCCGACTCCCTTTTCCGATCGGAACCTGTCCTGCACTGGTGCGTTGTTCTTTTCCAGCCTCTTCTCCCTTCGGCTCCCTTCAGATTTCTTCCTTGTGGCGGGTTGCAATCGCTCTTGATTGGTTGTTCTCCCACAGCTGAGTGCGCCTTCTCATTCGCCTACAAGGAGACCGGTGAGTCGGGCACACCGGACACTGCTGCTGGGCTCCCGTGATGAGCCAGCCACCAGCCGTGTTTTCTCGCGCATCCCGCGCGGAATTTTATTGTCATTATTATGTATATTTCATTTTTCGCCTCCTAAAAGCAAGAACGTGGGCAAGAATGAGGTGAGGGGCACATGGGCCGCCAATGCTTCGTTTTGGATACCTAGTACCCTACCTAATGTGTCCACAGAGAAAAGGCCGTGGGCGAATTCCCCACGCTTGTCCGAGCCTTATGCTGCTGCTGTGATGGACACAATAGATATCGTTTCTTTTCATCCTATTGGTCAACTTCCCGCAGGTGAGTGTTATCTGCGTGCCATTTGGCCACTGAACTCGAGAGGAGAGAATGTGCGAGAGAGAGAATGTGTGCTGTGTATGTGTGTTGGTTGAAGAGACTGACTCCCCCATCCGCCCCCCTCTTTCTCGCCCTTGAAATGATTCCGCCTTTCTCCTTCTCCTTTTCCCTTTTCGCCCTCATTCTCCTGTGTATGAGTTCGTTTATCCTCTCCCTCCTAACAGCAGAAAACCCACCGGGGCCATGCCGACGACCAGCTTACCCGCAAGAGTATTCGTGCCGGTGCCTCGGAACTTTCCATACCTGTCACATCGCGCTGGTTTTGACCTTACACTTTGCGATTCCTGTTAGACCACGGACGGTCCTGGCACTGGGCGCTTAGGCTTCGGTAGATCCGCCCGTCGTTCTTCGATCGAGGCTGCTGCAACCTTGTCCTAGCGTTTCTTCACCGTCTCTTTTTTTTTCGCTTTTACGTTTCGCTCTTCTTCACAGAGCTCTTGGGATATAGTCACTCGGGTGCGGAAAATACCACCTACCGTAGGTGCCTGACCCGGACTCTCTTTACCAAGCTCGTTACTTTTTCCACACTTCAGCATCTTCCACATCGTCGATTTCAAGGCAACAACGGTTTAGACGACTCTAGCTTCACAATGGGTTTGTGTGTTCGTGCGCTTGTGCAGCATTATGAAGCTTGCCTGGGGGAACTTCCAATGTTAGATCCCTGCTCCAAGGCCCTTGAAGCATCGAGCGCTAGTCGAGGCATTTCAGCCAGCGAAATAGCGTGGTGGGTGATGCTGTACCTTCCCGCCACAGGCGGCCACAGGCGGTGAAGCCACCACGACGCTTCTGAGCTAGCGCTTTTGCGAATTTCAAAAAACCACTTGAACAAGTCAGCTGGTTAAAGCACATATGTAGTAGCAGGCCCTTTTAAGGGCAAGCGGTCAAGGATGGTGCAAGGTGGCGTCGAACCTCGTGCAGGCGCCGGCCCCCCTGAGACGAGCCCCTGCTGAACTCTGAAAATGCTGTGAGCTGTGAGCTGTGATGTGCTTCGCTGTGTCGTGGCAACTGTGTGCCATTTTCGCACCGCACCCAGGGCCGACTTTCCCCAGATATTCCCGCCCTTCAGGTTGTGCATTTTCTTTCAGAGATTCAACTTTGCTTTTCCCGCTTTATTAGTGCCTTGCTATTGTGTGCTTCCCTAGTGTCCACGCAAGTCTCGTACACAAATCACAGCGGAGAAGGGAGGGGGAGTTTCCTAATGGCTGGTCATTTCCCCCTTGTCTTCGCGAGTCCTCCCCAGCCAAACCTTTTTGTTCATTGGCTTCACCGGCCATGGTAGTGGTCCCAACTTGGCATCCAAGCTCCCTGTCCTCTGGGTTCAAGGGTCCGTCCAGTACGGGGTAGGTGGTACGCAAAATAGCTAGCTCAGCCTGGTCATGTTAAATGGTTGGAGGGGTTTGTTCTCCCTTTCCCTCCTAGTACTTCGTAGCTTCCTTCCAAATCTACCCCTCTTGTTGCACTTCAATTCTTGCCCTTCCTCTCTTTTTTTTCTTCGCCAAATTCTAATTCTACTAATTCAACTCATGTCCCTTTCCACCGTCCATCTTCCGATTTAGGAAATTCTGGGCGATCCAATTGCCTCCCTGGCGTTTGCTCTGCATCCGCCAACCCTTGCCCGCAATTTCCTCCCCCTTGGCAGCCTTACTGCGACCGGCGTTCCGGTCTCCGCACTCTCCACCCCTTCGGCTTCCCGCCGCTCATATTACCACTTCAACTACCGGCGTAGAGTTCACCGCCGGGACTGACTTGAGGAGAGACCCTCGATTGCCACCGCGGAACATACCAGCTCTGCAGAGTTCTCAACCTCACATCCTGTACTGCTCGTCACTCGCTCACTCGTCGCTCATCCCCTCGGTCACTCTTCCCTCGTTCTTCATCCACCCTGCAGCACGCTACAACTGCCCCAGGCCTGTTGATCGTCGTCCGGTATTCACATTTCAGTCCGGCGCACCGCCGTCGCGATGGTTCTATTCGACTGACCCTCGAGAGGTGCGGCGCTGATACAGACGGATACGACTGTGCCCGTGCCTGTACCTGGGACCAACCATTCGATCATCAAGGGACACTACATCTACAGTTACCAATTCCTTATTCTGCACACATCTGTATCTCGGTATCTCTACCTACGTACCCAGTAGCGGCCTCTGTACCTCCCCTCACCGACATCATGAGTCGACCCAAGGTGCCCGAGGACCAGAGGAAGAGGACGGCAAACGCCTGCCAGTTTTGCAAGACGAGAAAACAGAAGGTATGCAATCTCCGTATCTCTGTCGTGTTTCTCTTATTGCTGTGTCTGTGTTACTACAAGCCACAAACCCCGGCCAGGCTTGTGGTGTAGTTTGGGCTGCGGTGCTCTATCCTCATGGCTTATACTCCTGGCATGCATAGTCCTTTTCTGCCGATGGGTCCTTCTATCCACTGTTGCTGCTGTTGCTGCCGTTGGCTGCTGCCGCTCCTATTCTATACATGCTTGCAACTGCGCCTGCTGGGCTTTTCGCCGTCTGGTGCTTGTCTCCTATTCCAGATGTACTTGTTTCATCCTCTGGTCTCGGTCTCATGTCACTGTCGTCTATCTGGGAAGGACTTGGTTATGCCGCGAATAGTCTCATGCTGCCGTTTCAATCCTGCCTTTGTCTCGATCAAGGCTGCAATAGGTCTCCCCCTTTCCCGTTGAGTATCACAGCGCCGCCTTATACCAGATCTCTATATGTATCTCCCCGACACGCGGCTGTCCGCTGCCTGGACGGAGTCCTCTGCTCCTCCACCCAGCCATACCAGTTTTTGACGACCCTTTATCTGACCATGACTTGTTGTTCCATGAGCTGACCTTCTCATCCCTCCCTGGCCTTGTCCCCTACAGTGCAACGGCAAATCGCCATGCTCGCTCTGCCTGAAGAAAAAGAACGCCCATAACTGCAAGTACGACCCTGTACCTGTCCGCAAGATACACGCTCCGACCAAACGCAGTTCCGATGCAGTTCCCTCGCCAGCCACTCCCGATGAGGCACACATTCCTACGCCAAATTCGGAGCCTTCTCCAAGCGGCGATCACCGCACCAATCCCAATGGCGACAACGGCTGTACCGGATGCGGTGGCAGCGGCGGTAGCGGGGATGTCAACATGCTAGGGACCGCCTGGACTGAGGGAATCGCCCATGGCACTGCTGTTGCTCGTGGGGCGAACTCTGCTGCCCCTACTGCCCCTGCAGCCCCAGCAGCTCCAGCAGTCTCCCCCGGTCGCGCTGCCCATCCGTCTGACTCTGCCAGGCACTTTGTGTCCAGCCCTGCTTCTGCTACCAGCAGCGCTCATGCCCACATCGTGCCTTTCGCTTCCACCCCCTCCATCGCAGCCACTCATCGATCTTTAGCCGTCTTAGCGTCTGTTATGGAAACAGGCCCCACGCTATCAGACGGGCCTGGAACTCCCGACTATTCATCCTCAAGCTCGAGTTCCGCGTCACCAGACGTTGGAACCCCTGACACTTCTCAGGAGGCCAGCAGCCCGTGGGCTACGAGGGCAGACCAGGAAATGGAGCCCGTGCCGGTGAACCAATGCAGACAACTGCCTTCGATGCGGACACGGCAGTCTCGGAAGAAGCGGAACATAGACTTCATCATTTGTGCCGAAATCTACTCCACTCCACGGATGCTAGGGCTGGCGCTGCCGAACGGCAGGACAACAAGTTGAGATCCCCCCGTTGCCCGCTCCCCTTTCCCACATACCCACCTTGGATGAGGTAGCCTATCGCTAATATTGAATTTTTCCTGGTATCCAAAAGATCTGCTCGGCCCCTCGAGCCATCTGGCGTGCCTAGACGCTCTCAGAAACTTTCTAGAGGTGGAGGGCACGAAGGACCCCATGAAACGACGTCTTGATGATCGGACTGAGCTTAAGGAAGTCCGGCCGGCCATCGAGATGGGCATCACCGAGATCACCCAGCATGAAGAATACGTACTGCTCGAGTCGTTCTTCATCAACGTAGGTTTCACTCGGTCGAAATTCATGTCCCCTTGATCTAGAGGAAGAAAGGTGCAGCTGACGTCCATTTGTGTCCATCCTCATGCTGGCTGCTCTGAGCTCTCGTAGACCCACGGCCTCGTTCATGTATTTGAAGAAAGGTCAAGCCTCCACGACACGATAGTTCATCTCATGGAGCATGCCGTGAACAGCAAGTTCTTCGTCGCACTCCAGTCGCTTGCCATCGCCATAGGCTCGGTAATGGCCGTGCCCAACTCCGAGGCCGGGAAGATCGAGATCGACGCTGAGGCATGGTTTCAGAGCGTCAATGAAAAAATCGGCGACTACAAGGAGGGCATTGAGTTGGTGCAGGCATACCTGTTGATGTCCGTGTATGCCTTGACGGTCGTGAGGAGAAATGCGGCATACGAATACCTGGGTTCGTGTTTCACCTTTCACCCTTTCCTGCCCCATTCTGACCTTGTCTCCTCGGTAAACCCGTAACAACCGGATGGGAGGGATTGGACGCTGACAGCCATTCTAGGCAAGGCCGGTTGGCTAGCGCAACGGCTTGGAATGGCAAGAGAGGAGGATTTGCTGATGAGAATGGAGGAGATAATGGGCGAGAAGTGGGTGTTCCCGGGCATGAGCGGGGGGGCTATAAGGCGCAACACGTGGTGCTCTGTCATCGTGCTGGACCGCTTCATTGCCGCTCAACTGGGGCGGCCTACCTTGGTCCATGATGAAAACGCATTTCCGCCGCCGCCGGAGCGCAGCGTCGACGACGCCGCCACCCTACACCCGGCAATGCAGAGCAGCTGGATCCTGAGCACCATCCTCCGCAAGATCTACAGCCGAGAGGACACATCGTTAGGGAACGCCATCAAAATCACGGGAAAGGACCCGACTTGGCCGTACATGCCCCATGACGACACCGACGACGACGTCTACAACGCTACGCACAATATAAATCTGCACCTCAAACTAGAATGGCGCCCGAAGCAGGGTGAAGGTTCGCCTCAGGGGGCAGGCGCAGCTGAGAGGCCAAAGTCGTTCTCAGGGCCTTCCCCGAGGCGCAGGAAATCTTCCATGACGCACTTCCTTGCCTCGGCAAAGCCAGTCCAGTTGTCCACGTGGACGCTCTCTGGCCGAGGGTCAACTCCAGCGCCGGCCGCCGTGGTGCAGCGAGCCGCCGTCTACAACTTCCACAACCGGCTACTGCAGCTCCACACGGTCGTGCTGCTCGGTCGGCCGTTCGTCCTCTACGACCTGGGCAGTTCCGGATCGGAAAGTTCGGACGGCAGGCACCCGGGCGGAGGCTCTTCTTCCCTTCCGCCACTGCCTGCGGAAGCTGTACCCCTGGTCAGGGACTGCGTGAGGGCTGCATACCGGTCGATAGACCTGAGCACCAGGGTAATGGAGCAGGGATACCTGCCCCAGCGTAACCCCTTCGCCATGTATGTACCCGATCCGTACTCCAGCTCTCCCGCTCTCACGCTAACCGCCAACCGCTAACCGCAAACCGCTAACCGCTTACCGCTCACCGCCGCCCCCTTTCCCTAGATACTTCCTCTTCTCTGCAGCCCTTATCGTGATCGGCCAAGATAACCCGTCGAGAAGATTCAGAGATTCCGGGGACCAATTCCTCGACGGCACCTTGCGGGGGGCGAAGATGCGCGACGTGTAAGACTTCCCCTTCCCATATTTCATTCGTAGGTTTTTACATCTACCTATAGAATAACGTGCTAACTGTGGATTCGTGGC
This sequence comes from Ophioceras dolichostomum, assembly GCA_003049485.1. Lineage (NCBI taxonomy): Eukaryota > Fungi > Ascomycota > Sordariomycetes > Magnaporthales > Ophioceraceae > Ophioceras > Ophioceras dolichostomum. The sequence goes on from PYST01000016.1 coordinate 159,132, forward strand.
AGACTCGCACTTTTCAAGTACTTCTCCCAGTCCGACCCCCAAGGCACGCATCTCCACGAGTTGCTCAGGTATCTCTGTACGCAATGCAGATCCACTGAGCTCAGCAGCTTAGCAGGCGAGACTGAGACCCATGGACGTGGGACGGTGGTCCTCCCCAGCAGGGTGCCGTCTTCTTCTCCACGACAAACCCTTCTGCCTCCTCCACCTCGCAGTGATGGACCGCAAGGGAATGTCTTTGGGGAGGGCCCCCCGGCCAAGGCAGGAGGGAGCTTCAGCAGGCACGACGACGTCCCTGGCCCGGTGATCATCCTTCCTCCTCCCATGAGCAGGGCCTCCAGCGTGAGCAATACCGTAACTGCCTCGGCCTCGCCCTCACCAAGACGGCTTCCTTCAGAACGGCCTTCGTACTGACCACCAGGGGGTTCACCCTTCCACCAGGCCCTTCACCAAGCTCTCCACCAGGCCGGCCCTCCCTACGCAGCAACGTTCAACGGCCCACTACCTCCCGCGGCATCCATTATCGGTCCACTACCCGCCGCGTCAGACCTCATGGGTCAACTCGGCAATACTGATGCGAAGCCTCCTCACCTTATCGACCCTCGCAGGGGGAGCACGCCTCGTTTCAAGGAGTCGAGAGAGTCCTCCCCGACCGAAGGAGTAGTTCCCTGGCCGTCTGCCCTCGACGGAGGAACAGGCTATCTCCCCGATGCCACCACTACTACTGGCAGCTCCATCATCGTCCACCACCCGAGATCTTCCGAGACTACTACACCGGTCGACAATAGAATGGTCAACAACTCAAGAATCGAAGTCAAATTGCCGCCTTCTCCTCCGCCGCCACCCCCGGTCGGCCTTCTCCCTCCCGACGCCATGACCATGGCGCAAGGGAGACGCTTCAGCTACCACCCCCAACAGCAGCCAGGTCTCCCCGCAAACACGTACCAACAACGGCATCCGATGCCGGCGCTGGCGCCGGTGGGACTGATGCCGACTCAACCGCCGCCGCCAGATCCGTGGACCGCCGGCTCGCTCAGGCGGATGTCGGCCCCTGTGCATGGCAACATGGCGCCGTATGGCGGAGTGTTTGAGCCTGGTGATGTGGAGATGACCTACGGCTAGGTTCCTCTCAGTCCACCACCACTTCTATGCTTCTTCTCGCGTAATTTTTCCTCATTCTTCGTATTTTAGGTCGGACCCGGTTCCATGTTTTACCTACCACGAATGCCTCTCTTTTGACACCTTCTGTCCCGCGTAGCCGCTATTCGTTTCTCTCGTCTTCCCATTCTCAACCTATCTTTATCTAATGGTTACTATCTGGAGGAGAGCTCTTGGAGGAGGGCGCTTGAGTTCAATCGGCGATGGATGGGAATGATTTGTTTTCTATTAGCGTACGCTTGTTTCTTATGTTCTGCCTGCTCCCGTTCTGATGGATTTTTCGTCGGGCCGGTATAATTCGAAATGTGACCGAGAGCGATGGACAGTTGAATAAGGAGGTGTCGGATGGATTGATGAAGGGATGGATGCCCTGCTGCCATGACCGGTGCCGGTAGCTCTTGTTTCACGAATCACACGGAATTCAAGTCCTTCAATGTCGAGAGGACTGACAGAAAATGGAAAGCGACAAAAAAAAGGGGGGGGTGAAGGAGAGGACGGGGGCTGAGGGGATCCGTCAAAAGGCACATCTGCTTGAAAGAGATTCCCGTTGGCTCAATGCCCTCCAGTGTAAACTCCTCATTTTCGCATGGGGTACTACTGTATATGTTTGCCGCTAGGCAGGAAAATTTGTCTGAGAATTTCTCGAAACCGCTGAAAGATTCGCAAGATCTCGCCCGAACTCCCCTTCCCCCC